>APFE031112327.1:91306-123125 GCA_000404065.3 Pinus taeda | reverse complement strand
CTGATAGCACCAAAAAATCAAAGGCCTCAAAAAGGTTAAGGTTTGAAGAGTCTGGTAAGGAATTTATGGTCAAACCACGAAGGCCAGTCACCAGGGGGCAAATCAAAACAGCTGAGCAAGTTCACAAGGATGAGGTAGCTGTGAAGGTAACTGCAACAAAAGAAATTAGACAACTGCCTAAAGTAGAGAAGGCAGAGGAAATCAAAAGAACAATATATACCAGAGGACAGGCCAAAGAAATGGGAAAGCAGATAGTTCAAGCAGAAAAAGCAAAGGAAATCAAAAAGAAGGATATGAAGAAAAAAGTTCCCATTGTCAAGGAAACTAAAACCTCATCTTCAAAGGAGAAATGGGAGGCTGATGAAGAAATGGCTAATTTAGAGAAAACCGTATCAGAAATTGCAGCCATGGAAAAAGAGCTTGCAAAACTAAAAGCTCAGTTAGGCAAGTTAGTTGCCAAATAAAAATTGCAAATGTTTAAGGTCAGATGTTACCCCAAGTTTTTGTTTTATTTTTCTTAAGTTCATTGGTTTTTGAGGCATGTAAGCACAGCATATGAAAGGAAGACAAATTAGGAATTTTGAAGCCAAAAGCGAAGCTATAACAGTCACAAAGTAATTGATAAATTTATTGAAGACTGTAATTTTGAAAAAGAACACCAGTTTCATAACGCGCTACGAAACTGCTGTAGATGACTGTTTTGTAAGAAAAAATGAAATTAATGCTGAGGTCAGAAAATTTTGAAAGGGAATGCCTCGAGGGCAGGAAAGAGATCATACAAGGCTGTCAAAGCATTCAAAGAATGACAGGTGTAAGTATTGGAACAAAAAGGTGAAACATTTTGGTTTTTTACTAAAGTCTTCCTAAAGCTACTTTATGACCGAAATATTAGGGTTCTGGTAGGGTTACCAAAATTTTGAGTTGAACACCTGTTCAGTTCACAACGCATCCAGATCATAAGGCATATGGTGTTATGCATGGTTATTAAAGGAATTAAACAGCTTGAAGCATGTTCTTTTGGAAATAAAGACTGATGGAAGGCAGGGACCGTGAAAACAGGGCACACATCTTCATCAAATAATGAGTCATCTACACAGTTAGAATCCAAGGTAGCCCATTCAGTGAATGTCTCTCCAATGTATTTTGGCCACTACAGAAATGGTACAGGTGTCAAAGTTCAAGAAAGCATCATGCACATGAGGAGATAGAATTAGAGTTTCAATAGGAATAGGACTCTATGTATTTAAAGCACAATACCTTTGTATTTAATAAGTTAGTTTAGATATAAGGTAAGGCAATTAATGATAGATTTTCGAGCTCCCCTCATGCTGGAGGAGGAGACTCAAGGTAGTTTAGTTTTGTTTTCCTATATATAGGAAAAACTCTGATGTAAAAGAGGTTGGAGATTTCTATAAAACAGAGTTTTCATATTGGCTTATGTAAAGGACTTTGACAGTAATAGAAAGGATACTTTTTCTTCCCAAGATTCATCTTGTGTTTCAAATGCTCAAAGTATATGTGATTTGGTCTTTATTCATCTTGTTTTACAGTTCATTAAACATGCAATCACTCTGAATTCACCTAGTGCTCAGACTTTCTGTGTATGTTTATTGAGTTGAGGTTCTGCTTGGTAAATGTTTTGAGCATTGAGACATTATATGCTTTGGTTTCCATGATTGAGTAGCTACTTGTTTACTGCAGAAGTGTATGACTCCATGAGCCCAATGGGTGAAGCCTAATTTTGTTGTTCCAACCAGCTTAAACTTCATTTACTGTTTAAAGAGTTAGCCATCTTTTCTTGCCCTTAATGCATATCAAAAATCTGTGAGAGAGCCCTCTCTGACTAAGGAGGCTAACCTTAGTCTAAAGCCTGATCTGAAACAGTTTCATGAGATCTTATTAAGTAGCAGCCCTTAGTACATGATTTTATGATAACAGCCTGGCAGGGAAGAAGTTCTTCTCCTTCCTAGATGGGTTTAGCGGGTACAACTAGATCCAAATCAGCCTGGAAGACCAAGATAAGACCACTTTCACTTGTCCATGGGGTACTTTTGCATACCAGGTCCTTCCTTTTGGGTTGTGCAATGCTCCTACCACTTTCCAGAGAGCAATACTGAGGATATTTGCTGAACTAGTTCATGACTCAGTGGTGATCTATATGGATGACTTTACCCCTTATGGTTCTAACTTCCAGGAAGCTTTGACTAACCTGGAAAAAGTTTTAGCCAAGTGTATTAAAATGAACCTGTCCCTCAGTCCTGAAAAATGCTAATTCATGGTGACTGAAGGGACCATGCTAGGTCATAAAATTTCTCAGCAAGGATTACAGGTGGATCCCAACAAGATTGTTATCATCCAAAGGGTCCCACCTCCTCAAAAGGTAAGAGATGTTTGGAGTTTTCTAGGCTTAGTAGGGTATTATAGAAGATTCATTAATGATTTTAGTAAGCTAGCCTCTCTGTTTTTTGGTCTTTTGGGGAAAGATGTTGAGTTTATATGGATTGACAACTATTAGGAGGCTCTGGATGCCTTGAAAGGTAAGCTGGTAATTGCCCCAATCTTGAGAGGTCCAAATTGGGCCCTACCTTTCCACATTCACACGGATTCCTCGAACAAAACGATAGGAGCACCCTTAGGGCAAGTTGAAGAGAATCTACCTTAAGCCATATATTTTGTCAGTAAAAACCTGTCCAATGCAGAATTAAACTACACTATAACTGAAAAGGAGCTCCTAGCTATAGTCCATTCCCTAAACAAGTTCAGACACTACATCACTGGCTACCAAACATTCGTACACACTGATCATGCTGCAATTAGGTATTTGATGAATAAACTAGATGTAAATGCTCATACCATCAGATGGTTACTTTTATTGCAGCAATTTGATTTGAATATTGTTGATAAGCCAGGTAAGGAAAATGTTGTTACTGATTTTGTATCTAGACTAGATATTCCTATAGGTGAAGAAGGAATGGTGGATGATCAAATGCCAGATGAACACCTATTTGTTGTTTCAGTACTCTCTCCATGGTTTGATGATATAGCAAATTACTTGGTTTCGGCACAGTTTCCGCCACACTTGTCCTCAAAAGAGAAGAGAAAGATCATGAAGAAAAGTGCCCCATTCACTTGGATTGGGGGCAAGCTTTTTAAACTTGGCCCAGATCAGGTTTTGAGGCGATGCGTCAGGGAGGAGGAAGTCTTTGACATCCTCCTAACCTGTCATGATGGGCCTTGTGGGGGCCACTTTGCAACAAAAAATACTGCCTTCAGAATTTTGCAGGTAGGTTACTATTGGCCCACTCTTCATCAAGACGTCAGGAGATACATCAGTCAATGCGACCAATGTCAAAGGATGGGGAAACTAACTCCAAGGGATGAGATGCCCCTACAAACTCAAGTGACTTTTGAGCCATTTGAGAAGTGGGGCATGGACTTTGTGGGTCCTATCAACCGTCCTTCAAAATAGAAATCTTACATCATTGTGTGTACTGATTATCTGACAAAATGGGCAGAAACAAAGGCGATCAAAACAGCAACAGAAGAGAAAGTAGCAAAGTTTTTGAGGGAAAATATCTTCTACAAATTTGGCTATCCAAGAGAATTAGTCACAGAGCAAGGAAGTAAGTTTACCTCGAATTTGGTTGAATATCTGCTCACACACCACAAGATTAAGCACAGAACTTTCACCCCTTATCATTCACAAGAAAATGGACAGGTGGAAGTCACCAATAGAGCTTTGGAAGGGATTTTGACTAAGGTAGTGAGCAGCAGCATAAAATATTGGGCAGATCAATTGGTTGAGGCCACCTGGGCCTACAACACCACCTGGAAAACCACCACAGGATTTACACCCTATGAGCTGGTCTACAGGAAGAAGGCTATGTTGTCAATAGAATTTGAATATAACACATTAAGGATGGTAGCTCAGCTGGACCTAGATCTCAGCCATGCAAAAAATAAAAGATTGCTTCAGCTAAATGGATTGGATGAATAGAGAATGCAAGCCCTACTCCACTCAGAGGTTGTCCAATTTCAAAGAAAAATATGGCATGACAGACACCTGAAAGAAAAACAATTCCAACAAGGAGATTGGGCGTTGCTGTACAATTCAAGATATAAAGATTTCAAGGGCAAAATTAGGACAAGATGGTTGGGACCATATACAGTGGAAAAATGCAATGACAATGGTTCAGTCCTTATCTGGACCATAGATGAAGAACCCATCCCTATGCTCGTTAATGGGCATAGATTGAAGATCTACAGGAAGCCCCTTTCAAAGCAAGATTTCATTGAGAATTTGGGAAAAATAGTGTTGGTAGTGGAGCAGGTCCCTGTCTCCACTCCACCCACACCCTGAAAAAAAAAAAAAAAAAAAAAAAAAAAAAAAAAAAAAAAAAAGAGGGAGAAAAAATATAAAGAGGAATAAAATATCCCTAGGCAAAAACTTCTTCGAGGCACCTAGAGCAGGTAGTGAGGGTGAAAACCTCCTGGAGGCGCCCCAGCGGCCTAAAAAAAACAAACAAACAAACAAACAAAGAAAAAAGAAAAAAAACCTAATTTCTTTTGGAATGAATTGCAAGTTGCAGGAGGGTTACACAAGAGAAAAAGACAGGGCCAGGCTGCATGCACCCTTCATAGTCCATCCCTCCATCACTATTATCCTTTTCCAGGCCTCAGTCTCATTTGTTCTAAAAGTTTCGCATCCTACAGCAAACTCTGTGTATTCTACAGGAGGATCCTGTAGAAAATACAGAAAAGGCCAAAATCAAGTTTAGAAAAGAACCCGAGGGTTGGAAATTCATCTAGAAGGCCTGTGAACCTCCCTACCACCATCCATCCACCTAAATCTCCATGTCATCCCTACACACCCACATTTCCACTCGTTTTTTCCTTTCCCTGCATAGACAAACTATAGAGATTCTTTTTTTTTTCATTCTGAAAACACAAAAAAAAGATGACAAATACAGTAGCAGCATTCTTCTTGGTTATTATTACCTGATACCTTCTAGCCGCTATGTCTTTCATTTAGAACCTTTGTTAGTTGTCTTTTTAATCCTGCTCAAGCATTAGCCTAAATTTTAGAAGGAGAAGCAACTACAGGAAATCCTGTAGGATTCCTGTAGAAACTGATCCCTTTGAAAAACAAACTCCAGAGACAGGGTCAGTGCAGCAAGATGTATGAATCATGTAAGGAGTAGATCTTGATCGAGAAATCATCAGCATAAGATGAAGGTCGAGCATGCAGATCACCAGCAGTAACAACAACGAGGAAATGAAGTACCAAAGTCTGAAGTATGCATAGCACAACAGTGACTAAGCAGGTAAGTGGCTAAGCCTATTCCTCGATTGCATGAATATTATTTCAAAACTGCATGAACTATGGGAATGGTCACGGTTAAGTAGAATCGGTGGCCAACTAATTGGCCACCCTCGTTCAGTTCACACACCCACATGGAATTTAGTTGAGCCACGTCCAATTCAAATTGCCGATCAGATATGTAGTCAGCATGTGTGGCATGTCAACTCAAGGGGAAAACATTCAAAACCGCTAGTGGTGGCGGCGTATAACAAGAGTAAGGGAGGTGATAGCGGTCAGGTGACATGAAGAACCATAATTACACTGGCGTAGGACCAATGGTCTGGATGGGGATAACGTACCCATCTGGCCACCTCATCTCCTCACCACGGATTACGCCATCATTTAAGTACAGTGCAGTCTAAGCCTCCACCACCCTTTTGGTTCATTTTCATGTTACAAAGCTCTCGACTGTAGTACTTGTCTACCACCTTCAAAGCAACAAAGCAATAGTTTTCTCCCTATTTTTCAAAACCCTCCCACCTATCGGGTTCTACAGGAGCACTACTGCATTCTACAGGAGCAGGAACAGCTTCTACAGGAAGATTTCTACAGGAAAAACAGAGAACAACTCTGCAGCAGAAAAATTCGAATTTTTTTGGTCAAATTCGAGCTCGGAATAAGGTAGGCTTGAAAACCTACTCTAAATATGATATTTTTATATAAGGTGGTGGCTTAAGACTAGAGTAGTGGGTGAAGAAAAACGAGGAAAGAGAAATTCAAAAGTTTGTTGTGTCTTTTCTGAGTTCTACATAGTCTCTCTGGTTCCTTCTCTGCGTTCAAAATTTTCCTTTTTATTCCTCACATTCTGCTGTAAAAAAAAGGGGGGGGATGCAATCATAGAAATCAAACCTGGGGAGGAAAAAGAAAATTGCAAGTCTATTTACTCTATGAAAAACCATTGTTTTATATAGTCCCTGTTCTGTCAAAGTATTGATTTCTTCCAAGAACCAAGAAGCAAATTCAGGTGGATAACAGTTTGAAGAAAGGGAGAATTGCAAATTGGTGTTGTGAAGGAGCACAAGGGAAATTCCCCCACAGTTCAGAAAAAGAACAAAACTCAGTTGTCCCTTTGTTTCTGATTTTGGAAATTGTTGTTTTTTTCCTCACCTAAGCACTTCAGAAACCACTAAATACCATGCCAGGAGGTTTTATGAGAAAGAAGCCTTTGAACTCCAACAAATTGCATGAGCACCCTAAGGTGGTGGCCCTCTTCACCAGGGAAAATTGGATGATTTTCTTTGAAATAATTCATGGATATGATGATGAGGTGACTGAAGAATTTTTGATGTCCTTAAGACCCCATTTGAAAACACATGCTACAGTCAATTTTAGGGATCTGACCCTAGAGCTTACACCTGATTTTATCAATCGAATCATAGGTCTTCCACTTGGGCTCCCTTGGAGCAAGGAGGAAAAAGACATTGGGACGAGTTGCCAAGAAGACATTTTTTCAACCTAAGGAGCATCCTGTAGAGGATAAAAATGGGGTCAGAAGGACAAGCTTACCTCCTCCTTGGAGTGAAGTTAGCTACCAGATAATGAAATATATCACTTGTGAAGGAAGGTTCAGCATACTTTATGGTTATCACTTCAGGTTATTGCATGAATTGAGATATGGGATGGACCTACCTGCAGTTAGAAAAGTCAGTCTCCCATATTTCCTCCTCCAGTCTATGATAGAATGTGGCACCAAGCTGAATGCAGGGGTCCCAGACCAACTGGCCCACCATGGTCTCATTAAATTATTGGTGGAATATGCCCTACACACATACACCATCCCCATAGCTTGGGAAACTTTCAGGAATATTTCTAGAGAAGATGACATCAAAACTTTGACTAAGGACATCAGCCCGTCTGGCAATGAGGAGGAGGAAGAGAAAGAGAAAATTGAGAAAGAAATGCATGAGGAGACACAAAATATTCAAACAGAGGGGAAGCAAAAAGAAGATTAGAAACTTGACAATCCACTATAATACCTAAGGTAGAAAAGAAAAAAGCCTCAAAGACAGAGAAGAGGAAAAGAACAAAAGTTGAGAAGAAAAAGCCCAAGAAAGCCCAGAAAAAGACTGCCACAAGAGAGGCAGGGACCCAGCAAGAAAAAGAGAAGACACCACCAGAGGTAGCAGAGACACAAGCAAAAACAACTGAAGATGAAGGAAAAGAACAGTAGAAAGAAACATCCCCTAAAACATTGGCAAAGGAAGCAGCAGATGTGCTTGTTGCATTGAGCACTCGAGCAAAACCAAAGGGAAAAAGAAAAAGACAAACATCCATGTATTTCAAAGCCAGGAGGAGCACCAGGATTAAGGTGGGCAAGCCCTAGCCACCATCAAAAGAACCTATAATAATTGGGGATGCACCTATTGAGAAAAAGGAGGAATACCCCTCCAAAATCTCTATCACATATGAGAAAGGGAGTCCCAAAACTTCCACCTGGAAGGAAAGAATCAAATTGATGGACTCCAAAGCAGTTCTACGGGAAGCTCAAACCTCTCTATAGGAAACACTAGCCAATCTAAAAGAGACTGAGAAATTAGAAGAGAAGGCAGCAAAACAGTCACAAGATGAAGGCAAGGCCAAAGAGATACATGAACCAAGACCTTAGCCTAATTTAGGCTCCTATTACAATCTTCTAGAAGGTGGGAAGATCATCACACAAAAATTCATTATACCTCTTTTCTTTGAATTAGAAAAAGAAAGGGTCAGAACCCACACCTGGATGAAAATTGCTAAATCTAAAGGAGTTGAAGATATAGGACACATGGAAGAATAGTTGAAAGAATTAAGAAGGGAGTTGGGCATGGTAAGGCACCTAGAGAGCATCAAAACAGCCCAACTATAGGAGGAAAATGAACTACTGAAAAAGTAGTTACAACAACAGGAAACTCAAGGGGGGAAAGTTGCTAATCTTGGAAGGGTAGCAACAACAAGAAGGTTCCATAGCAAATGATGAAGCAGAAGAGAAACAACAGCAAGAGGAAGAGCCACAGACTGATGTTAAAATGATGATAAAGCAGCAGCAAGAAAGAGAATCTCAGGCAGTAGATGAAGTGCTAATGTTGAAATAGCAGTTGTAGGAAAGGGAAGCCCAAATGGCCTGCATGGCCAGCTAGGCAGTGGAGGCCTTGCAGTGTAGGCAACTAGCTAGATCCTATGCACTATATCTCAAAGACCAATGCCTCCAGTTCCAAATTAAAACATTGGCCCAAAGGGGCACAATCCCATTCCAAAATTATGGTCAGTTTACACATCTATGTGATACTAGTTCAACCGAGGATAAAGCCAAATTAACAGAATTTTACTTACACAATATGACACTCCCTGATATGAATTTTTGGGATCTGAATGCTACATTGGGAGACCTACAGCTCATGGCTATGGCTTCTTGGATGAGCCATGAGGAAAAGAGAGCAGTGGAAATTCAAAAGATCATGACAAAAGAGCTAAGTGAGCCCCTGATGATAAGGGTCGAACCAGAAAACCCCTCAGCTCTCATATATGCTCATCAACACCTTGCAAGCAATCCTCAAGTTCTCATTGATTATGTTGAAAGGCAAGCACAAGCTATCGCTCATTTTGAAGATATGGAAAGATTATTTGGCGATGATTTCCTTCATGCTTGCATGAGAAGGTGGAATAAATTGTCATATAGCTTAAATATCAGGGAGTATCACTCCCCAATCAGAATGAGGGAGGCTATGGTGAGAGTGCCCCTATACAAACAATCAATGCAAAACTTGAAAGCCAACTAGATTTGCCTTAAGTTCAGTCCTCCACAACTCTTAGGACTATTGGAAGGGGTTAAGGAAGAAGAAGAATAGAAGCAATGGGAGGAAGTGGACAGAAAGGCAGGTTTTCATGACAGGGAAGAGGACATCACCTCAGAGGCTTGGGATGTTAGGGAAGTTGTTAAAGCTATCAAAGATGAAGAACTGGATTAGTTGCTCAGAGAATGAGCAACCCATTTAGCAGGGGGGTGATGATGAGCCTCAAAAATGGGTAACTATATGGGCTCATTCTGCCTATTATTTTCATTTAATCCACCATTCTCAATAGTTTTGTGCATGTTTTTGAATATACTTATGTCAAAAGAGTGAATGGAGATAGTCACTTTGCCACATAGTCTAATGAGTGTTTCTTGTAGATTTTTGGACATTTTTGGACAAGGACCAGGCATTTATGAGCAGATTAGTAGCCAAACTCGAGGAAATAGGGTTGAGGACTTATAGGAGGGGTGTCTCCTGCATTAATGACCCCTTCCTCGAGTTCTCCACCAACAGCTTGGAGTTCAAAGGCCCACAATGATGATCCAAAGGGGCAGCCGAGCAAGTCTAGTAGAAGTTGTTGTTATCTTTAGTTTAGGCAGCCGAGTTCCTTAAGTTTAGGAGGATTGTTGGGAGTCCCCACTTGTATAAATAAGAAGGCTTCAGGCCTCAGTAGGTTAGCCATTTCATAGTCTATTCTCGCACTTTTGTGCAGCCTTGTACTTAGCTCATTTTCGAGCTCTTTTTGCAGACAATTTTGTGATGTAACTATTATTTTTTTATCAATGAGGATGAATCGAGCTTTGAACCAGCACTAATATTTTCTAGAGGGTTGTAGCTCTTGGGTTAGGGCCCAACCCAAGTTCCTAGCACCTCCTTTGTGTATTTATATGTTTTTTTCTTGCATCCATAAGTTGATTTCTATTGTTTAGGTTAAATCTTGCTTTGGTAAAATAGGTTGCTTTTGATGGTTAAATTAGTTGTTCTTGCTTCAAGTTGATTAAATAGTTTGTTGTGGTAATAGAGAAAGATCCAAAAAGGCTACCAGCAGGTCTTGATCCCCTTTCTCCCTCCTTGGGACCATGAATTGAGGACAAGACACTATTGTTGCCACAATAAACATAGTTTTTGCCTTTCATGCAATTGCTAGTGTGATGTTTTGAGTTGGAGAAGTTGATATTTTCTTGGATTCACATGATTAGACTATTTCATGTTCATTTACCATGACTTTCTCATGTAATTTTCTGTTCATAAAGTTTTTTTCAGCAGTACTCTGTTTTTAGGTCAGATTTAGGTCAAATTAGACAAACTCAGTTTTTCGGTTCTTACTTGGGTCAGTTTTAAGAAGTAGGTGTGCAGCTTACTTGAAAAACATTCCAGCTTGTCATCCCTCCATAGCACAACCTATACCAGCTCATCTTTCATAGATTCCTTCACTCATTCACCACATTTCACCAAACTGTCCTAATTTTTGCACTTTTCACAAGGTCACTTTCTTACCCTTTGAACAAATCCAACCATTCATCAACAGAATCCTATACCCTTCATCACCTTCATCCAACTGTCATTTCCCTTTTCCCATCGATTTTCCACCTTCAAACCTCCAAAACCACTTTCGGCCTCCTCCTATAAATCTTCTTGTAGAACCTCCTATAGATCCCCTGCAGCCTCCTGTAGAAGTTCATGCGAGTGATCTTTCGAAGTATGATCGTAATGGAAGTCTCCAGAAGGGTGCTAGGGACATCTTAGGACCTCCCCACACCTTCCCCATTGTTACACAATAATTTATCACCGCCTTCACTCCCAGTCTTTCTACTGTGTCATGTGTCCAAGTCAAACATGCTTATGTTGAACAAATGCTCTCCTATGCTGCCAATTGACCCACTTTTCCTAAGTTATCTGCCTCATCACGACTATGGGCTTAATATACGCACTAAAAGGCACTCATGAATAGTCAATCCATGCTACCAGCACGGAAGTACATCTGATTCCCACAATGGCCCGATTTTATGCACCAGCGCGGGGCTATGTGTTAACTTCAGCAATGATCTGACTGGCTATACTGATCACTAGCGATGTCAGCTTTGAATCTCAGTTATGTACCTGTGATGATCCAAATTGGGTGAATTGTTCCAACAGTCGGCCTTCTGGATGACTCCAGACTTGGTTGTTGGCATAGTTTGTGTTGCCCTTCCTTCCCTGGTGTGGCAGTTCCGTCAATTGTGATACCTTCCTTGGTGATAAGCTCTCCCTTCCACCTTTCATGGAGACTCCTTCTCCTATGTAAACACTCATCTTTGATATGATCATCTAGTTGGTAGTTGGTAAATTCTTGATTGAAACAGTGATGTTAGTACTTTGGTAGATAGTTGGTGTTAGTGTGATAAGTGTGAGAGTGTTGCTAGTTTGGGGAAGGTTGTGAAGTGCCCTTGATTTCATGTAAAACTTATGAGTGAGAGAAAGAGACTTGTGTTGGGAGATCCATCATCCAAGGCTAAATGCTTGAAGAACATGCTGGTTGGACCCTCCTGAGAAGGCTTGTGACGTCAAGACTTTGGTTGTAAGCTTACTTTTATTTCATTATTAATGCAATCAATGATGTTTTCCTATGTCTTGTATGTAATGTACTTGATAGCTCATGACTTCTTGACTTTGTGAGTAAATATTTCATTGTTGTTTACGGTTACGTGCTTTGTTGTATTTCCTTTGCTTTGTTTCAGGTTGATCACTCATTGAGGAGAAGGAAGCGAAAGCTGGAGCAGTGCAACGGAACTCCATCGACCACCGATTGAGGTAGGCCTCCAACTTTAGCTGTTTAAGGAAAGCTATTGTTGATCTGTCCTTGTTTGTGACTAGACCCACTCTAGGGCTAGAGGGGTTACCTCTGTCTGCAGAGGGAACACTTTCCTGCATCAAAAATTGGTGACCTCGCTTGGGAGTCTATCCTATGTTTTTCTCTTTGTTCTTGTTTTGAATTTGGTCTCTCTTGGCTTTTGGGAATTGGTTATCAGTTTCTAGGATCACCTGGGTTGATTTGGGAGGTCCCTCTATTGTCTATTAGCCTAGCTGGTTTTTGTTTGGGAGTCTTTGGCTCATTTTCCTTTGTTTTTTGCATCATCATGGAACTTAGCCTAACAGTCGCGCTGACATCGTGGTCACGCTTTTGTGAAATCCTATGCATCACGGAATAACACCACACAGTCGATCCTGGAAATCAGATCATCGCGGGAAAGATGTGTACTCCCGTGCTGACAGTACTCTATTGCTATAGCTAGCTCTCTATCAGCGCTAGTTGCTAGTGTTCTACTCGCGACGACACCTGTAGAATTGACTTTTTCAATTCTCTCTCGTAAATTTGCCAGTCTTATTGATCCCTTTTCCCTTTTTCTTGCTCAGTCATTTGTTTTTTGTTGTTTATAGTCAAGGCACTCTTGCTTGGGTTTTTTTCGATGAATCTTGCTTTTTTGTCCATGTGACCTAGTTCATTCCTTCAAGATCCTTGAATCAATTGTCCTAGTTGGCTGGGTTTTTCCGAGATTCGTTTGCAGCTCCCTTATTTGTTTGATTGAGCCTTCCTCGTTTTTTCTTTCTGGTTGATTTTTAGTGATAGTTATTGAACCCGTCTTCGGTATTGATTCGATCTCTTTCCATTACCGAACATAGATCACAATTGTTCGGGTCAACCGGTCTTTTCACACTTGCTTGTTGGCTTCTTTGAGTTTAATTTAAAGCATTAAAAATAAAAAAAATTGCATTTGTTTAGTGTGTGAAAGTGAAAGTGGAATTTCCATTTCAAGGTTGCATTTTGAAAAGCGAATGATTAAATCTCTCATTAGTAGTTCTCATGCACTATGGGAATTGATGTTTGTATGCATTGTTTGATTGCATTCGGCTTGGTCTTCTTGGTTTGGAAATGATCTCTCTACCCTCTCCTAGGTAGGCGTTCATTGAAGAAAAAGACATTTTATTCATTTTAGCTGCATCCTAGGATTTGTTGAATACATATGGTAGGGCCTGAAACAAAAACTTAATTCAAGATCAACTTTAAAATGAACCAAATAAATCTAACAAAACATTGGAAAATAACGCTCATTATTTAGAGGTCTAGGCTAGAGATGTGCTCCGGCGTCGTTAAGCCTAGTCACTATTGTTTTCGCTCAAGGTTGGGTGATTCCTCCTTCTGTGATTCAATAACGGTCTAGTACGGAATTTTGCTCCCACATACCATCGAGTATATATTGGGAGACCCCACTAGGTTATCATCCTTTATCCTTAGGAAGCCGTGTCCGCCACCTTACAAACCATAACGCGTCGAACACAGCATTTGGGAAGATTGACTACCGTCCGGGAAGTCCTTGGTTTTCATATCACTGCCAAGGTGTATATGAAGTTTTATGGATTATTTGGTAAACCTTTTGCCTAGTTCTCCAAAGTAGTCACTTTCACTCCTTTTCGAACTCCCTAAAAGAAAAGGTTCATTTGAGCACTTGTCACTTCAGGTTCATTAAATATTCAAAGGCAACTAGAGTAATCTTTTTGTCCTTTTCTCGACTCTTTAAAAATGAAAGGTCAAGTTGTGTTCTTGTGTCTTAAAATTTATTCAGCCACGATTACATTTACCCAGTTAGATCTTGTTTGCATTTAATTTGAGTAGGGTCCTCTTTTCTGTTAGTTTTCCTAAGATCTTTGAATTGAATCATCCTGGCAGAATCACCGATCCCGTCTCCCGTCCCAAGTGACCAAGGGTCTCCATCCTCTATCGCTCCTGAGATACCAGTTTTCAGTGACACTCTTCCTGTTATTCCAAGTGTCCAACCTCTTAACTCTCGCGCCCCAGAGGATGAGTCTTACGATATTCAGTGGAACCCTGTCTGGGAGCTTTCTAAGGAAGACTTTCCTGCTACTCCTCCTAGTGCTACGATCCCGATGTCTTCCTCCGATATGGATGAGACGGCTCCCATATCTGGTGAAGAATCCTTTGTATCAGAAAGTGAAGTACCTATTCCAGAAGTGGGAAATTCACCTTTCCGTGAAACAGGAACTTTACCCTTCCGTGTTACTTCCCTTGGTGTTACATTGTCGTTAAGGTATAATGCTTTGGCAGACATCATTAGATCCAGGGCTCCCCTTTCGAGTTCCATATGGTTTCGTACCGTCCCTCCGACTTCGGAGTCATTTACCCCTCAAATTCAGAATGTCACATCTGTTTCGACCATGCCAATTGTTTGTGTGGCTTCTTCAACCCCTGTTGTTAGTGCCGCCACTTCTTCTTCAGTGGTTACTACTGTTGTTGGACCTTCTGTTGGTCCTACTCATCATAGTGGCCCCACGACAGGAGTTGTTAATCCCACACTAAGTGCCCCACCTTCTTTCGGTTCCATTCCGGCAGGGGAGGCATATGATCAATATCTGCAAGCTCTTCGGAATCCAGATCCTAAAAATCCCTTTAGTTATTATGATTCTCATGGAGCTCACATCCATTATCCCAGACCGATAGCAACTCAACCCACGGTTGAGGTCACTGTTCCGTTGTCAGTTGCTTGGGGCACCACTGGTTATCACGGTGGCCAAGCATCGCCCACAAATCTTCAAGGGCCACCATATCAAGGTCAACCGTCTCACGGACAACCTTATCCAAGGCAACCTGGGGGCCCACAAGGACAACCTTGGGCCTTTGGTGGTCCTTCTTTCACCTATGTCAGGCAACCTTCTGGAAACCCGGGACAAACTTATATGCAACAAGGTCAACTAGGCATCCAACAAGGCTACCCTTCTGGGTAGGTTGGTCAGCCTTATGCTTAGTAAGGCCAACCCACTATCCAGCCGAATCAACTATCTGGACAAAGTGGTCCGCCTCATAGACAACCAGGCCAACCAATTGTCCAATCTGCTCAGCCATCCGGCCCGTCAGGACAACCCTCAGTTGTGCAAAGACAACCCACTACCCAGCAAGCCCAACCTTCTGGGCAAGTGGGACAGCCTCAATCTCAGCTAGGTCAACCTTCTGGCCAGATGGCTCAGCCTCATTTTACTCAAGGACATCCGTCTAGGCCTGCTCAACTGGGCACTCAAACGAGGGTTTCTTCTCAAGTGCCACCCAGTTTTCAGCCCCAGTTTGGGCTCCAGACCCAATTCGGTCCTCAAATGCAGGTTGGATCCCAATCCCATCCTCCCTATCAGACCCAACCTGGCTACCAGGCCTAGTTTGGAGCCAAGTCACCTTATGGTACTCAGCAATCCCAGGGGCAAGTCCAATTTGCTTTGTATCAAAATTATCAACAACCGCAGGTAAATACTTATCAGAATTTCCAGCAACCCTATGTTGCTCCTGCTGGCCAAGTTGGTAATCAATGGAATGCTGAGGGGCAATTCTAGGGTCAATCATCCAGTTATAACTATAACCCCTATGGGCCGAATTCCTACAGATAAAACACTTATGGGCCTAGTCCGTCTGGACAGAACCAATGGGGGCAACAAACAGCTAGATGGAACTCTAGTACTACCTCCTACCCGGAGCCACAAATGTCCTTTAATCCTCAGTTACCCTTTTTAGCAACATTGGAATTACCAGACGTGTCCAAACTAACCAATTATCCCATTCTTCATAATCCGTATTGGCCACCGGTTCCAACTAAAATTCCAGGTGATTTTCCCAAGTTTGATGGCAAAGCTGGAGAAGATCCCCAGCCCCATGTCATGAAGTATCATCTATGGTTCTCGTCAAACTCATGGCTCGATGATTCGATCCGCCTTCGCCTTTTCCAACGGACTCTCACTGGTTCTGCTGCTAAGTGGTATATCGAATTAGCTCGCAGATCCTTTCAGGACTTTAACTCGTTAGCTATGTCATTCTTAACTCATTTTTAGTTTTCGATTCATTATGAAACAGGCACACATCTCCTCACATCCTTAAAACAAACTACGGCTACACATATCTATGATCATATCCATGAATGGAGACAACATCGCCGTTTGATCAAGTTTTGGATTCCTGACCAGCTATTGACTGACTGGTTTAAAACTTCATTTGTCGGTCCAATAGCACGGGACATTGCTATGGGGGCATGTGTTACTGAAGAGAAAGCTATCATGTGTGCTCAGTACCTTGACTTGGTTTACTCCCAGTCCAGTACATTATATGATTATTTTCCTAATGCTCTGAGACTTGGAACTTCCAAAGCTCCACCGACACCCTCCATTGATGGTGTCATCGGTTCTGTTAATCCGTCTTCTAAGAAATCTTCTGCGAACCCTGGGAAGAAAAAGTCGAGTACTCCAATTAAGAGTACTTCCCAGGCTGCAATCAATGCTGGTAATACTTCCGAGGTAAATGTCATCCAGTCCACCACGGTAGACAAAGCCTCGAAAGGGAAAAAGAAGGGAAAATGGAAAAATAAAGCTGAACAGCCAAAGCAGGATTCCCCTAAACCTCTACCCGAGGAAGGTACCAAACGCAAGCCTAAGTATCCTTGCCTTATCTGTGACGAGGATCACTATACCAAAGACTGCCCAAGGCAGTCCGAAGTTAGTCATTTGCTGAAAGGAGCCCTTGGAACTCCTGCCGTGCTCAAAGAGCCTTTTCCCTCGCAACAAACTCAAATGGTGGCTGATCCATCTCAATCCTCTTCTCCCTTTGGCTCTCAAGTATTAATGGCTGGGATGATTCCCATCCACATTAGTAATCGAGCAAAAGAATATCTGTCACCTACCGGGAAGGAGCCTGAGGTCTCCTCCAGTGCTCCTCCGTCCAGTTCTGGTCCCCTTCATATTGAGTGACCCAGCACTGAAACGGTCATCCGACCCCCTCCTAAGGGTGTACTCCAGAAATCTTTGTATAACCCCAATGCTCATTCTGCTCAGCACTATAGCATCATTGTGGACTTAGCTCAGGCTCCATCAGCTATGTCCATGCTAGAAGTTCTCTAGAGTTATCCCTCTCAGAGGAAGTCTTTGCTATTGGCCATCGGTGGCATTGACCCGGCCGACTCAGATTTGATTACTTTTGACCTTGAAAGCCATGTACCGAGACTGCCTCACCAAATAGCCTTCCTTATCCAGGTCATCATCAATTCTAAAACGATCCATCGTACTGTTGTGTAGGTAAATCCCCTCTGCAGACAGAGGCGATCCCACTAGCCTAAATGGGGTCTAGCAACAATCAAACAACGCTAACACACAGGTTCCTAATTGAAAAATGAAGGCCAAGATGAGAGCCTACCTTGAATCCAACGCTTATATTCGTAGAAGGGTCGTCGCTTCCGTTCTTTCGCTTCAGCTGGTCACAATCCTCACGATCTCCGTGAATAGACACCTGCACATGCAAAGAACAAGACAAATACAAGCATAAAATCCACGAAATGCAACTATGTATCAGTCAGAAAGGATACAACTCAAATATCATTATAAAGACACATGAGTGGAACCATAATGATAGTCGTCTATTATTATTGATAAAACAAAAGAGAATACAACCAAGTTCTGACGTCAAATCCTCCTTTGGCTGGGTGAATCAGCAACACATGCCTTGCAAAACTTGTACGGATGGGAATAAACCTCTCTCTCCTTGATCACTTGGACATGGATCTCCTCCTTAAAGATTTAGCCTCATAGGGATACACAAGACCTCTTGCAAGATGAGCTTAGCAATCCTCAAACTTTGGGAGCTTGAAAAGTAGAATTATCAGCGAAGAATTACCAACTAGCTTGTCATAGGGGAAGGAACAAGATTATATAGGGATAGGAGGAGTAGATAAGACCATCCACTTGATTCATGGGATTGTCCCTATCATTAGGAAGCTTCCATGAGAGGTGGAGAACTACTTCCCTCCTTGGGAGATACGAAGCCCAACTGAACCAATTCAAACTAGAATTAGTTTATCGATAAGGTGGAAAGAACCTTCGGAAGTTTGATGGTTAAAAAATTTACCCAACTGGGTTGGCGCTAGTGCGAATCTGAGACGGAGTGCCAACTGGCACGCCCTCTTTGGAGGATTTACCCCATTGGCGTGAGCAATACACTGTGGAACAGCACCAATGGAGAAAAGGATATATTTTTGGGTATTTTGCATAAGGTGTCTTCAAGGCATATAGAGTACATACTTTAAGGGATACAAAGCAGGTGTTTTCAAGTCATGTCACTTCTCACAGGTCTCGGAATAGGTCCTCCAATGTACGGGAGAAGGGGTAACAGGGACGGTGACAAAATACTGTGTAACAGTACTGTCATTGATGAAGGCACTTCTACTTGCATAATGTCTGTTGCTTGCTGGAAAGCTATTGGTTCTCCGACTCTGAGCCAGTCTCCTACGACCTTGGAGGCCTTTGATGGGAGAGAGTCTCGTCCTTATGGTATACTCCAACACTTGCCCATTACATTGGAAGGAAAGACGGTCGAAGTGGAAGTTGAAGTTGTTGATGCCAATATAACTTACAACCTCCTTTTAGGACGAAGTTGGACATACGCCATGCGAGCCATGGCCTCTTCTTTATTTCATGTCATTCGCTTCCCTCATCAGGGGAAGATTGTCACCATAGACTAGCTATCCTTCTTCGCCTTGTCCTCCGATGGCAATGTGCCTTTCGTGGAGCATACCTCTATTCCTCTTGAGAGTGTGGGTGCTAGACTCTTTAAAGATCCTGCCCTTATGGGTGTTTTTTCGCTCCCACCTCCCAACATCACCCCTATTAATATGATCTCTGTTTGTTCTAATCCATGGGTTCTTCCTCCTCCTGATCAAGTAGAATCCTGGGGCGATGAGATGTCGTTGAGTCCTGCCGAGCTCAACTACGTTGCGATTGTTTCTGCATCGGCTCCATCCTCTGATTCTACTCCTTCGAGCAGAGCTCTCGACTCATATGTCCACTCCCCTTGGCTTGGAGACAGCACTTCTTCAGATCCATTACAGGAGATTTTTCCTACTGATGAAGCGATTATTGAGACCATGTCTTTCGAGGAACCCCCTTGGTCTGATCATCACCATCGTTCCTCGTTTCTCCCTACCCATCGGGAAATGCTTACTTGTCTTGAGCGGTTTGCTTCTTGTTTTCCTTTTCAACCTCTTCAGACTCCCATCTACATCTATCAAGTGTCTTCTGAGGGGAATATGGGAAACATTACGCAAACCCAACCAATCGACATCTCTGTTAAACCAGGGAATTTCGAGCACATCCATGTTGGAGTCACTTGTACTCCGAGGAGATTCGACTCTATACAGGTCTTTTTCTTGAATTTCGTGATGTGTTTGCTTGGTCTTACAAAGAGATGCTCGGCATCGATCCTAGCATCATGGTGCATCCGGGCGCTAAACCTATTCGGCAGCGTCTACACCCCGTGCACCCCCGAAAGGCTACAGGTATTAAGGCGGAAGTTGAAAAGCTTCTCAAGGCTGGTTTTATTTACCCCATCCCACTCACCTATTGGGTTTCTAATATTGTCCCTGTTGCTAAAAAGCAGGGCACTATCAGGGTCTGTGTCGATTACCATGATATTAATCGAGCCTGTCCCAAAGACAACTTCCCCACACCCTTCATTGACCAGCTCATTGATGAGTGTGCCGGAAGTGAAATATATTCGTTCATGGACGGCTTTTCTGGCTATAACCAGATTAATATTGCCCTTGCTAATCAACATAAGACCGCCTTTATCTGTCCGTGGGGCACTTTCGCTTACAAGAAGCTCCTTTTCGACTTAAAAAATGTCGGTGCCACCTTCCAATGCACAATGTCGTACGCATTTCATGATATTCGACACATTGTGCAACCCTACCTGGATGAGCTTTCAGCTCATTCAGCGAAATGCCAGGACCATCTGACCCATCTTCGCAAAAATTTTCTCCGTTGTAGACACTATTGTATCTGGCTCAATCCACATAAGTGTGTCTTCTATGTCGAGTTACGCAGACTTCTCAGGTTCATCATCTCCCAAGAGGGTATCCATTTGTATCCTCTTAAAGCCGAAGCCATTCTGAATCTTCCTCCCCCTGCTTCTTTGCAGCAATTGCAGAGTTTGCAGGGAAAGGAAAATTTTCTACGACGATTCATTCCAAATTATGCCGAAATGGCTAAAGTCTATACGCGATTATTGAAATGCGACACCCCTTTTTGTTGGGACACTGCTGCTCAAGAGTCATTCGAGCACCTCAAGGCTCTCCTTATTCCTGCTCCCTTGTTACATCCTCCTGATTACCACCGGAACTACACTCTTTACTTAGCCGTTGCCGACACCACTATTGGCATGGTTCTAGTTCAAGACGATGATGATGGCACTGAGCATGTCATTTATTATCTCAGCCACAATTTACTAGATACGGAAACTCACTATGCCCATGTTGAGAAGTTGGTTTTGGCTGCTATTTGCGCCATCCAACGTTTCCGCCATTATATTTTATTGCGCACCACGATAGTGATTTCTGATTGCAACCCGATGACGTACATTTTGTCACGTCAGTTACTGGGGGGTAGGTACTCGAAGTGGATTGTCATCCTCCAAGATTTCGACTTGGAGTTCACCACTGCTAAGTCTAAGAAGTCCCTTGTCTTCATTGAATTGCTTTGCTCTTTGCCATCTGCTACTGCACCCTCTTGGTTAGAGGACCATATCCCAGATGAAACTCTGTTCTTGATTAGTACCCTCGACCCTTGGTACGGGGACATTATTGTCTACTTACAAACATCCTTTTTTTGTCTCGGCTTGTCTAAGGACGCTTGGCGACGGATTCACCATCAGTCTCAACCTTATCGCATTATTGGGGACACCCTGTACCGACTCGGCGCCGACTCTGTCCTCCGTCGATGTTTAACACTCGAGGAAGCTGAACGAGTTCTAAATGACTGCCATTCTGGCACCTGTGGTGGTCATATGTCTGGATATCACTGCTCAAAATATTCTTCGTGCTGGATATTTTTGGCCCTCCATCTTTAAGGATTGCATTCTTGTCGTCCGCTCTTGTCATGAGTGCCAGATTTACCAACGGAAAATGCGTAGGCCTCCTGCTCCATTGCACCCTGTTGTTACTGTCGGCCCTTTTGCTAAATTGGGCATTGATTATATGACCTGTAACCCTCGCTCGGCCAGGGGGCATGGGTATATCATCGTTTCCGTTGATTTCTTCACAAAATGGGCCAAGGCGATGCCTACACTATCTGAAGACGGTCACACAGCGGCGCAATTTTTGTTCAATCATGTTATTTCACGATTCGGAGTCCCTCGGGCTATCGTCACTGATCACGGTAAGCATTTCCGTAATCACATGATGACTGAGTTAACAACACAGTTGGGCCTACGGCATGATAGCTCGACAACATACTATCCTCAAGCTAATGGTCAAGTGGAATCTGTCAACAAGGTTCTAGTTACAATGCTTCAACGCACCATTAGCATGCATAAGTCCAACTGGCATTTGATGTTTTTCTCTGCCTTATGGGCCTACCGAACGTTAGTGAAGTATGCCACCGGGTTCACCCCATTCCAATTCGTTTATGATCTAGAGGCTACCCTTCCGATTGAATGCGAGATCCCTTCTTTGAATTTGCTGTCGAATTACTCCCCAACACTACTCTGGTAGAAGAACACCTTCTCTATCTGGAGCGACTAGACGAGACTCGTTGACTGGCCTCTCTAGCTATTGAAGCACAGAAGGAGGAGTGAAAACTCACTTTGATCATACTGTCCATCCCCATTCTTTTGTTGAAGGAGATTTAGTCCTGCTTTATAATCAAGCGAATGACAAGCTGGGGCAGGAAAATTCGAACCCATGTGGCACAAGCCTTATATTGTAAAGCAAGTTTTGCAAAAAGGGGCCTATGAGCTGATTGATTATGAAGGGAATCCTCTAGATAAGCCCCGGAATGGGCTATATCTAAAAAAATATTATACATGAACCCCATGCACTCTGATTTGTACATACGTGTGTTCTTAGCAGGTGTGTTGTGTGTGTGTGTGTGTGTTTTCATGTTTTGGCTTGGTGTGTAGGCGTAATTGCCACTTATTGTGTCTCCTTGCTTCATGTGCAGATGTCTGGTGCACCTTACGTTGGTTTTGCTGATGGTGCCTGCCATAGTACACGCAACTTGTCTTCTACGGTGTGGGTGATCTACGATCCTCATGGTGAGTTAGTAGACCTTCAAGGTGTCTGTCTAGGTTGTACCACAAACAATGTCGTTGATTATAGTGTTGTTATTGAATTATTGACTGAGGCTATTAACCTTGGCATTCATGCATTGGTTGTGAATCTGGACTCCCAGCTTGTTGTCCACCAGCTTAATGGGCGTTATTCCGTTAGAGATCATCGGATTTTAACATTGTATTTACGTGTTAAATTGTTAGAGAGGAATTTTGATTTCATCACATATCAACAAATTCCAAGACGATTAAACACGTTAACCGATGCATTGGCCAATGATGTATTAGACAGACATTTGCATAACATGTAATTAAAGCAGCATATAGAAGCATTCAAAACACAATAAACCATAGAAATATGTATATATATATATCGTGTTGCACACCAAGGCGCTCAAAAAATAAATGTATATGTCCATCTAGAGTCTGTGCTCTCCATACAACTGAGGCATATGTCTCTCAAAAATCAACAAGATAAAACCTAGGTGTCTACTGTGGTGGGTTATGCTCCCTATAGCATACCACTACTCATGCAACCTGTCTCAACAACTGGTGCATCCTAGGAATCACTCCTACTATGTGAATCTAAAACTCTATGGGGACCTCCTCGATCCCCATGTAATCAGTGATCATCGCTGTCAGACCCTCAAGGTTCTGGGCTACTGCCTCTATCGAAGCATCGACTGGAGGAGCCAAGGCCAGCTCCCTGATACCCTTTGGGTCTCTCTGTGCCTCTGGAGCCAATCCTATGGGTCTCACTGGTCCTACATCTGCAAATACCATATAGTACTTCATTAGGACGTGTACATGAAAAATCCAAAAACATCATAAAAAATAAAAATCCAAAAAATAGCGTGATCAAGTGCTTTACCGCCATCATCCCACTGATCGCCAAGGGGCCGCTGCATGTTGGGATCACCACGAAAATCCATCCCAGCATATGGCCAGTCCTCGATAAAGATAGTTTGGTGCTCCAAACACTCACGGAAAAATATCCCCCATGCCACCGGACGTCCACCACCTCCTCGTGGCAACACATGAGCCCACCGGGTGATCCTAGTCTCCCATGGTCTGGGTGCATCCAAGTCCATGTCCTGAAATTGTAGTGTCGGCACCTAGTCTAGCATGAGTGGGATCATGATGGATCCATAGCCAAACTGCTTCGTCTCTCCTTGATGGCAGTTGGTGAGTTGCCTCTTTAAGTTAGCTGTCATTGTCTCTGCCCAGTTAAACATGGTGGGATTAAGGCATTCGAGAGCCAACCATAGTTGAGTCTTCGATGCCTCGTGTTGGGCTTGGGAACTTGCTACCCTGGTCACCATAAACAACACTGCACGAAAGACCACGTCATCCACTGTTGGGATTTCCACCTTCCCACTCTTTGTTTTTCGTACCTGGGGGCACACTCGTGCCATTATCATCTCCAGTGATTCACCCCTAGGACGTTGGCCCTCCAAGATTGGCCTCTCAGCTCGTCGGGGCAATCCGGTCAAGAAGTATATGTCTGTGTAATCGAACTCGATATCTCGGCCTCGGATTATGAATTTCCCATCCGTCGGGTTCCATGCATGGATTATCAACTCTATTAAATTCGGTTGGGACTCGAGGTGAGGAGTGAGAAAGAACTTTAGCAATCCACATGCACGTAAGGTGTTTCGGCATCCGGCATCAGCAAAAGCCTCTTCTTCGTTAACATCATGGGTTTGTTCTTGCCAAACGAAGGACATGATGACCTGCATGACAAGAAAAAATGAATTAGAGCTTCGGTTATGAAATCTATCCATAATTTGCATGAAAACATATTTTTGCGTTGCCATCACGACTGTTTTTAAAATAGTCGTGATGACACGAGGCTTCTAGTTCAACTTTTTTGCGGTCATCGCGGGAATACATCACATTCCCGCGATGATCTCAGAGCGCCAAGTGTAAGTTACACTCGGTCATCGCGGACCTGCGCGGTAAACCCGCGATGACTGAGCGGTGGACCTCCATCCAAAAAGACACTCAAACTCACATGTTCGATGATCAATTTTATGAAAAAACTAGTCAAATGAAGCACAAGAGAAATTCCACTTACTTGGTGAAAGTTTCATGGCGAACCGTCCACGAACGAGGCTGAAATCAGCTCGGGAAGATTAGCTTTGGTTGATGCTCCAAAATTATCCAAATGGTAAATGAACAATACAATGGTAAAAATGAAATGAATTACCCCTTTTTATAGTAATTTTTGGAAAATAGTAAAAAATTGCACTTTAAGATATGGATTTTTTACCACTTCTGTATGATTAATTAGAGTCTTTCGATTTTTAATTATCTATTTATCGTCTATGTCAAATGGGTCTTATGTTTTGACATGTCTTGTGCAAAACTACAGGTCATGAAGTTACACATACTTCATGAGCACTTGGTCCGAGAGTCGTCTTTAATGCTCTTTTCCGACTTAAAACACAAAAAGATAGCCGAGTTATCCCTTTCAACTCATTAAACGAAATGAAAGGCAGTCTACTTTAAGCTCTTTTTCCGACCGTGTAAATTAGAAAAGATTATCGGGCTTTTGTCATTTCAGGCACATTATTGGTAACGAAATGATGTGGTATCGATCGTTTTTTTTTACTTTTTTGGGTCGACGCCACTAACCATGAAATGTACTCCTTGGTCGTAATGGCCAAGCAGTTCTTTCGAGTATCGTTTTATACTTTTTCGGGCTCAAGAGACACAAATTTACGAAAAAGGACCCCCCCCTGGAGTTTTCTTTTCCATGTCTTTTTCAAACTCCCTAAACATGAAAAAGACTCTGAGTTTTACCTATGTCAGACTCGTTAAACTCTGACGACATTGGACTCGTCACCATGACGAGACTCGAGCTTCTCCTCCCTAGGGCTCATTAAACTATTACTAGGTTGGATTCAACGACAGTTTTATCATTGATTGTCCATGGCAGCTAGTCACTCTTGAACATCAACACTTCTGCTTCTTGTCAGGTTGGGACATCCATACATTGTCATTTGGCCTTCCACAGGTTTGGGTTGTCATTTAGCCTTATCTAATCCATGTTGTCTCCATCAAGCCTTAGATCCCTTGGTACCTGAATGCTGCCACCCTCCGGAGTCGTGTCACCCACATGTTCAAGAGTATAATCCTTCTACAGTTTACACCTCTATCTCCTTCTCTGATACTCTGTTGCACCATCTACCTCTTGTTCCTCGTCTCGTGTCGTTGATGGGGGAAAAATTATGGCCCTCCTGCGACGGATCATCTCTTGTCGACATCAGCTCATTATCTAGGAGATTTATTTAGAGACCCCCCTTTTGGTACCTTGGAGCTTGCATGCCTCAATGGAAAGTTCTTCGCACCTAACGGTTGACTTGCATCATTAGTCGTTGATTGGGTGATTCCACGAGTGTTTGACTTCAGCTCCTTCTTCACGCTTTGTGGATTGTACTGGAAATTACCTTGAGAACCATTGGCATCATTGGTGGTTTCTCTCGTGCTTGTTAACAGTTTACATCATCAACGGGTAAATAAGCGATTTTCTCTCATGCTCGACTTCAGCACCTCTATTCGCATGTTAGAACTTGTACTATGGTCGGTTGGGTTCAAGACCCCGAGCTCAGATTACACATGCTCGGGCTGCATGGATTGGTTCATGATTACATGACTCATTGATGGATGGTTGCGCCCATACCTGAGTCTTCATGGATGGCTGTGACCATACCTTTGTAATTTTCATGGTCTCATTAGCTGGATGGCTACGTCCATACCACAGACTTAGTTTATACGTCTTTTGTATGGCTGCGTCCATGCCTAGACGACATGTACTTCACTATCAGAGATATTCTACTTGCGCCTGCAGGTTCTTCCAGAAGGTGTTCTAGCTCAGTCGTTTTGTAAATAATTTCACCCCTCCCACTCTCTCAAGCTTCATACTTTAGGGGGCATCTGTTACATAGTAATTTATCACCCCCTTCACTCCCGGTCTTTCTACTGTGTCATGTGTCCAAGTCAAACATGCTTATGCTGAAAAAATGCTCTCCTATGCTACCAATTGACCCACTTTTCCTAAGTTATCTGCCTCATCGCGACTATGGGCTTAATATACGCACTGAAAGGTGCTCATGAATAATCAATCCACGCTGCCAGCGCGAAAGTACATCTGATTCCCGCTATGGCCCAATTTTATGCACCAACGCGGGGCTATGTGTTAACATCAGTGATGATCTGACTGGCTATACTGATCACTAGCGATGTCAACGTTATGTACCCGCGATGATCCAGATTGGGTGGATTGTTCCAATAGTCAGCCTTCTAGATGACTCCAGACCTGGTTGTTGGCATAGTTTGTGTCGCCCTTCCTTCCCTGGTGTGGCAGTTCCGTCAATTGTGCTACCTTCCTTGGTGATAAGCTCTCCCTTCCACATTTCATGGAGACTCCTTCTCCTATTTAAACACTCAACTTTGATATGATCATCTAGTTGGAAGTTGGTAAATTCTTGATTGAAACAGTGTTGTTAGTGCTTTGGTAGATATTTGGTGTGAGTGTGATAAGTGTGAGAGTGTTGCTAGTTTGGGGAAGGTTGTGAAGTGCCCTTGATTTCATGTAAAAGTTATGAGTGAGAGAGAGAGACTTGTGTTGGGAGATCCATCATCCAAGGGTGAATTCTTGAAGAACATGTTGGCTGGACCCTCCTAAGAAGGCTTGTGACGTCAAGACTTTGGTTGTAAGCTGACTTTTATTTCATTATTAATGCAATCAATGATGTTTTCCTATGTCTTGTATGTAATGTACTTGATAGCTCATGACTTCTTGACTTTGTGAGTAAATAGTTCATTGTTGTTTACGGTTATGTGCTTTGTTGTATTTCCTTTGCTTTGTTTCAGGTTGATCACTCATTGAGGAGAAGGAAGAGAAAGTTGGAGCAGCGCAACGGAAATCCATCAACCACCGATTGAGGTATGCCTCCAACTTTAACTGTTTAAGGAAAGCTACTGTTGATCTGTCCTTGTTTGTGACTAGACCCACTCTAGGGCTAGAGGGGTTGCCTCTGTCCATAGAGGGAAAACTTTCCTACATCACACTCATCATATACAAAATCCAACTCCATTTTCCCTTGCCACCAAACCACTGCACAGTCACAATTAGTCAAATCACAAGCATAATAAATCCACATAAAAATACTCAAGATTCCAAAAGATGATTTCTTTCCATTTCTCTTTAGAAGTAGCTTAAATAAATGCAATTTACCTTTTCAGTAATCAAAGGCACCCATTTCAGTAGTTTTCATCTCTTTTCCTGCACAATTAGGGTTTTCCAGGGTTTGCTAGAGTTTGAGTTCCATTTCAGTTCCATTCTCTTTCTGCAAGTAGAATAGCCCCTATAGAATTAGTCTTCTGCCATCACAATAAAAGCTTCTGCTGAGAACTCATAGAAGTTGGCTTAAGCTCCTAGCAAAATTGTGCCAGTTGATCAAGTGACAGCCTACAGTAAGAGCTAGTACTTGTGCATACAACACCGTCACTTCCATGTTTGTTACAAACTACAGGGTTGATAAAAGTAAAGAAGTAAGCCCCAGCAGTTGCAGCATTATTGGTGCAATACTAGAGCTCACCAACTATGCTCATAGGAACCTATTTCATTTTTTCAACAAGGTTGACATAGTAAAAGAATTCTCCTCATAAGATTTTGTTTCATTTTTTAATGATCTTGACACAAGAAAAGGAAATCTACTCCAAAGACCTTTTTTCATTTTTTAAGGAGCTTAAGACAAGAAAAGGAACTATGCTCCAAGGACCTTGTTTCTTTTCTTAACAAGCTTGACACAAGAAAAGGAACTCTACTCCAGACCTTGATCATGGCCTCTAAGAGACCATGGCTTCCAAGAGGTTCTCATCAGATGGGAGAACAACACTCTGGAAGGGATATATATAAAGGGATCTAATGGAAAGACCAAGCTCCAATTCCCCTAGTAAATGATGCACTACATTACCTACTAGATCATAAGTAGACACAGACATGGAACATGTTGCCACATAATTAACCTATGGTGCGGAAGATACCACTTGCATATAAGGACCATTTAGGGAAGATGGTTAATTAGGAGTCAAGTTAGGACCAACAAATGAAAGTTGGTCAATAGTCATAATTATTCTTTCATGCAGGAAACACATCACATGAGAGAGTGAAGAGACAAGAGTTCCCATGACATAAACATAGTCACGCCCAAGGAGTAAATTAAAATCCAAAGGGCCTTAGACTACCATCACATCGATATAGACAGTCTTTCCTCCCAAAGTAATAGGAAAATTAGTAAGGATCCCTAATGGTTTATTGGTTCCTCAGTTAAAAGCCAATAGATTTTGGGTAATAGGCACAAGCTACAAAGAACTTAAATCTTTCCAAGTAGTTGAGGACAGAATACTATATTATGTGCCTTCATCTATGATTGTGCTAGGTATGACCACATTATAAGCTTGTATTATGATCTAGAAGGGCGCGTAAGAAGGAAGACAATATCTTGCTAGTCAAATATAATAAAAGGGCGTGACCATACTACTTGGAGGGGGTGTCGTGGGATGGAAGAACCTCCCCTTGCGCTATGGGAATAGGATAACTACTCCCTTGTTCATTGGAATCTGAAGAAACAAGAAGAACCTGAGTGGTATGAGACTCACTCTCTACAGGAAAGGTACGATCAACTAAAGGTGGAATCGAGTCAACCATTTTCTCAACCAATGGTTGGTCGAGAACAGAATCATAGGATTCACGTTCAAAGAAAGCGGGATTGATTAGATTCAGATTTTGATCAATCACTTCATCAACTAGTGGAAGATTGGGAGAAAGCTTATGGTAACCAACTAGAAGTCGTGGCTGAGAAGTTGTAAGGTTTTCAAAACCTTTTGAGGATTCATCCATATAAGGACAAAGGTGAATAGTATGATTCCATTTACATAAATTACAGGGAAATTTGACTTTACCCTTTTTCCCATGGACCTTACTATCCCCAGTGGATGATTTATCACTAGCATGATCTCCAGAGGATGATAACAAAGGTTGATTTTAGCCTATGGACCACACTTCTAATACCTAGGGAATACTAAGAAAATCTCTAAGAAGGCGGTCACCCTTACAAAGCATACAAGGGAATTTAACTTTGTGGGGTTGATTAGAAGGTTTCTCCATACTAGTTACATTCATAGCAATGGCTGCTTGGTTGTCCCCCTGCTTATTTTTCTTCTTCTTAGTCTTCCTTTTCTTCTTATTAGTATCCACCTAGTTATTAACATTGAGGCTTTCACCATATGAAGAGGAATAAGGCTGAGTAGGTAAAGAAGGCAAAGGTCCAACTTTAATATCAACTTGAGGTTGATGTTGTTCAGGTGGAGGATAACTTGGTCGAGAAGCAGTTTGGACATTCGGAACCATAGGAGTTGAAAACAACCAAAATGGAAAACCAATGGTAAATATGGGAAGGAAAAATGTTTCCATATAAGGAACACCAATATTTCCAAAAGGAGGAAAAGGAATAGGATTCCCATCAGAGGGGTTTCCTTGATTGGTAGACTTAGAAATTGTTGCCATTAGTATCAACCTAATATATACTGAGTTGTTCCACGAGGAGGATGTTGTTCCGTGGTCAATTAAATGATTTTAGAAAATAAAGACACAAACAAAACAAAAGGGTAACTAGGCATAAATGTTTACCAAGCAACCGTGAACTGCAATATACACCTTTGTGAACCAAGGACTTAACATACGTGTAGGCAATCTCCCTGAATGATGTGTTCAGTGTATCATGGTATACAAGGTCACTGACTCAGTTACCTATGGATGGATAAAGACCTATAGGGGACTCCAAAAATATACTCGATGGTACGTGGGAGTGAATTATGTAGTAGTGTTGTCTAATGCGTAATCGTTTGATAAGAGCATTCCCATATACTTTTCATGCATGGAGTGCCATTCGATATACCTGAAGGTACATGGAGAACGATCATATACACTTATCTACTTGGAATAGGATACTACCCCCGAATTTTAATCTTGACAAAAAATGACAACGACTACATTTAACAACACCGAAACACTTCTCTAACCTAGACCTCTATGTGTGTTGTTAAGTTTCAAATGCTCCTTAGGTTAATTGAGATGAATTTTAGAGTTGATATTGAATTAGATTTCAGTTTTAAGGCTCAAAACTCAATGTCACCTGAACACACCTATAATGAAACTAGTATGACAAAAATAACTCTTTTAATTTTCCATGAAAGTTATCTAATGTAGGGAAGAGGTGAAAACAATGATGAAACACTCAAAAATGCATCAAAAAAGAGCTTCCTAACTAGATCTTTCAATTTCACTATTCCGATTCAATTCAAAGCATTAAAAGATGTCAAACCATGCAATGCAATCTATGCATGATTCCCTTGAAAACTATGAAAATGTAATCTATGCACAATTTCATTTCCCGCTGTGAAAATGAGAATTCTATCTATGGAAATTTGATCTATGTAACAGAATTCTTCAAAACAGAGGACTCAAACTGAAATTGAGAATTCTTCAAAACAGAGGACTCAAACTGAAATTGGGTGAAATTTCCAAAAATAAAAAGAGATGTCACTCAAAGGCCATTAACACTCATACACAAATTAGTGCCCCCACACCCTCCTCCCCCCACAACAAGCAATATGGGGCGGGGGGAGATTTTGCAAAAATGAAAGCAAAAACATGAAATTTCACACTAAGGAATTCCAATTTCACACACAAAACCCTAGATGAAAGTGAAAAGATTTTTCTTTTCACCACACTTAATTTTTGAAATGAAGAAAATGAAGATGTACATGTTCAATTATTGGTTCAATTTCATTTTTCAGAATGAGGACTAAAAAAACAATTCATCCAAGTGACCATAAATCAAACGAAATCAGTTTGCAAGTGATCAAATGATAAGAACAAAGAAAAATTAAAACCAATTATTACCAAAGCAAAACAACAAAAATGCAAACCAAATGGAGGATTTAGAGAGATCACAAGACACTCAAGAGTCAAGGAAGTTCAGCTGGGAAAAGGCTGACTAAATAGATGCTCAAGAACCAAGGCAAAATTTATGCAAAAATAGAGACCAACACTAGTGTAGAAGAGGCACCAGCGCATTGCATCGTTGTTATAGAGTGGGTCAGGGTGAGAGGAAACGCTATATCAAAGGCACAGAGGGTGCATTGGGCCTGGGAAAGATAATTCTAACACGACAATTGAAAAAAAAGGCTCAATGAAATCACTTCCTAGGTATGTTTTTGGTTGGATGATACAACAAAGGTCTGTCAAGGAGGTAATCAAACAAAATGGACAAGGAAACCACCAAGGGAATACTTCATTCTTTAGTAGAGTCGCCAATTTGTTATACGTGATTTACAATTACGGAAAAAAGTATCTCCCATAGGTCGGTGGCTAAAGTAAAAAGATGATGGAGTGAGGCCTACCTAGAATCCTTATGTTATGAAACCAGCTCAAGAAAAGATAGAAAAGATAGATCAACACCTTAGAATTCAGCCTCTTCAAGGGGGCAACCTCCTTTACAT
>APFE031112327.1:17659-36853 GCA_000404065.3 Pinus taeda | reverse complement strand
CTTAATACAAATAAGTCCATTCTTCTCAATGATTTGTTGTTAATGGATTGTTTCATATACTCCTTGGTCTATATGTTGAATATGCTTTTTTTATGGAATATTCAGGTGTTATGTAATCGTTTGATTGTTAGTGTATGCAGGTTTCAAAGTGAAGGAGGAGCTCATCTGGATCAACGAGGCTAGACTGCTACAACAAGTGTTGGACTTGAGGTAGGATCGAAAAACACCTGGTTTCTCATAGAATAATGCATGTTTAGAGAAGGATTGCTCTTAATTGTCTTGTTTGTCACTAGAGAGTCTTAGACTCCTAGGGAGGTTAGTTTTGTCCGCAAAAATAACTCTTTCCGCATGACAGGACCCTACACCAACACCCATCCTTTGGAACTGATCACACCTGGTGGTGTACCTTTTTGCATATTGATGTAAAGATGGCCAGTAGTAACCTGCTTTTAGAAATTTGAAGGCTGTCCTCTTAGCAGGAAAGTGGCCCCCACTGTTGAAAGTAACTAGGTTCAATCTTCATAATGACATGTGTAATTGTGATTTTATGTAATTTATGAAAAGAAGAAAAATAAAATTATTGTTATGCTTGTCTCATGGGTTTCATGAGCAAGGAATTTTATTTTTAGTGATGGCTCCCATTAAGAGACTTTAGGATTTGTCATAAAAGTCTCTTTGAGTCTATGTCATGTATGAAGGACCCTTCTTGGGCATACTACATTTTGTATGAGTCATTAGATAAGTATAAATACCCCCCCAAGACAAAGAAAATTACCCTCCTCATGTCGGATTCAAAAAGAATAATGTAAATTCCCCAAACGACATTACAAACACTCATTTTGGTTCATATACAGAGACAAAAAACTATTTATAAGCAGCTCTGCCTCATTTCAAAAGGAAGATTTCAATAGTTTTTTGTGATGGTCTACAGTGGACAGAAGTGTGAGAAAGTGAGATAGAAGCCTCTAATAACCAACGAAGTAAAGGATAGGAAGAGTGAGGTTCTTAATGTACTTCGTGGCATTGTTTTAAGGGCAGAAAAGACCTAACTGTAATAGAAGTTTGTTACAGTGGTAAGGACGAATAGAAGTTTGTTACTAGAAGTTTGTTACAGTAGTAAGGAAAAAGTTTGTTGCAGTAGTAGGTAGGTGAAGTGAAAGAAGGCTGAAATTTAATATATTGCAACACTAAAGGCCAAGGAGAGCATAAGTTTGTTGCAGCAGTGGTATAGTCCTCTTAGGGAGCTAAAGTGGAAGAAGGTTGAAATTCTAAAGCAAGCCAAGGTTGAAGAAGAAGTTGAGGAGGAGGAAGGAGCAGAAGGTTTACTATCATTGACTAAGGATCTTGTGTCTTGGTCTTGGAGTGGCAGATAGGTTAAGGGTCTTAGTCTTGGTATTCGTGATTTGGAATCTCTAAAAGAAGAAGAATTGGTTTGTGTTTTTCTCTCAAATAATGAGAGGTTTTGGCCCTAGATGATAGCCTATATTTTGTGTATCTTGTCACCTTATGATTTATGCATTGGTATTTTCTTGGTGAAGAAGAACACTAATAACCTAAGTAAAAGAAGGTCCTAATCTAAAGAAGTAAAAAGTACTCAAAAGCAATTACTAATAGAAGAGAAAACACATAATTATTACTCCCTAGATTTCTCAACATGGTATCAGAGCTAAGGTGACTAAGTCAAGGAAGGGCATCTTATCAAGGGACACTCAAGGATAAAATCTCAAGGAAGGCATCAAAGCAAAGATCATCTTGAATTCAAAATGCTAGATCAAAGAAGTATTGGCATCACCATCAAAAGGGAGAAGGCCAAAACCCTACATCTACTCAAGTTAAAGTGTTTTGAAGACTATTCATCCAAAGGAAGCTAGATCAAAAGGCAGTGTCATCTCACTCTCGATGGGATCAAGGATCATTCTTGAAGAAAACTACCTTCAAAAAGGAGAAGTTTGTTATCCTCTATATCATCATCAACATCAAGCAAGTAGCAAGAAGAAGGAGAATCCTACTAAGTATATTTATGTCCACATCTAAATCTGTCAAAATGTCTTTTTGCAAGGAAATCAATAAATTGGTTGCAGCTTCAAACTATCTTGCATGGAAGAAAAGGACATATCTGAACCTCATTGAAAATGAGTTTATGGAACATGTAAAAGGTTTTATCACTAAACCAAGAGAGAAATATTATCAAGCTCTTGCTAAGTATATGAAAGGGGAAGTTAGGGCTCCAAGGATTCTTATAGAATCCATCAAGGATCCCCTCATACCATATTTATCTAAACTCAAAACCTCAAAAGAAATCTATGACAAACTGGTAGAGTTGTATTCCATAAGCATTGTTGGAGAAGTCATCACATTAAGGTAAGAACTCTACAAGTTGAATATGTCTAGGCAAGATGGAATAGCCTCATACTTTATGAGGATATCTAAGATCTGCGATCAACTACAAGATCTGGGAGAAGTCATGTCTGATAGTAAAATGACTACAATCATATTAAATGCACTACTGGAAGAGTGGGGTAAATTTACTTCAAGAATTTATGGGAAGAAAGAAGCTAATACATTCAAGGATCTATGGTCACTATGCAAGATTGAAGAATCTAGATTACAGGCCAAATTTGATGTGGGAGCAAATGAGAAAAATCAATCTTATGCTACAATGACAAAAAGAAAGGGACAATTTGGAAAGTTTGGTCCTCAAAAAAAAAAACATGGCTAAAATACAATGCTATGGGTGTCAATAATATGGAAACTATAGGATAGATGTTCCCTAAGCTCAAGAAGGACAATAAAAAAAGAGTAAGAGAAGAAGCCCACATCATCAAGGAAGTGGAGGAAGTTGAAAAGAATAAATCCAAGAAGGAGGAATTAATAGATCTCCACTATTGAGATAATCTTCCTCACATATGTTCTTTTGAAATTCCCATGTCTTCCAACATATGGCTATCATGATTCACTAAGTAAAATAATGGGATGCATTAAGGCATCATGGAAGCATTGAAAGAAAGAGCTCAGGACATCATCATAGAAAAGCATGGAAGACGATTTGAATCTATGGAATTCAAGTATATAGCTCTTGGGAATCTCGTTGAAAACACAAGTGGAAAGGTCATCTAGTATAAGGTTCATCATACATCTATCAAATGGAAACATTTTTTGATGGGGATACTTTAGATCCTCAATATTCTCTGATGGAATCTTCATTGAAAGGTTCACCGATCATGAGGGGAAGAAAGTTTTTCATCAAGAATTCCAAATTTGTTGAATTAATGGGATGATGGTCTATTGACATAAAAGTGAAGTAGATCAAGGGATTGAAGCTATTTCAATCAAGGAAGTTGTTGCAGGAAGTCTCGATGACCCAAAGGAAAATGAGGTATGTATGTTTATATTCAATGTTAAAGAGATATGTCATATGGTTGTAGGTAACATGGATTAATGCTCTATATTGAGAACATAATAAAAAGGAAAGATCTCCTCCCTCAAAGGAATGTAGGAATGCATGCGTCACATATTCACTATATGAAATCAACATAATATGCCCTCATATGAAGTATGAGGTGGTTGACTACAATTGAGGAACTTTGATTGAAAGCTCCGAGGAATGAAATGTGTGAAAAAGTAAGGAAGATATCATGGAATATGCAACCATGTTAAAGGAAACCAACATCTGAAATACCAAGAATATTTTACTAAGATATCTCCAGGGAAGATATGAAGACTCTGATGTTGTTTGAAAAAAGAAAGAGACCCTTGACAATATATATCTTTGGGGGATGTGTCGATATGTATGCAGGATTCTGATGCAAACTAGAAGATGTCATTATGAAACACCATCACAAAGGTAATGTAATGTTCATTCCTTTATTTTTGAACAATTATCTGGATGGGTTTATGCAGGGCTGTTGAGGGAAGATCTATGGATGTCTTCCACCACTAATGCACATGTAGTAGAATGAAATATCCTTTAGTAAACATGGTATGAAGAAAGAAGCATGGCATGAAGGAAGGTCAAATATGGACTAATGTATCACTTTCTAATGAAGACATGGATGACTCATGAATGAAATTTATGGATGGTTGGTGCCCTATGTAGAATTCGTAAACATGAAGACTCCTAGATAACGAAAAGAATTCCATGCCATCATGAAGAGGAGTTCTTCAAGTAGTTGCTTGGCCAATCATCTACACCTGAGAATCTGTTGTAGGTCCCTAATTAAGAGGGAACCTAGAATCAAGTTTCTTACTTGGAAGAAACTTGGAAATTCCTAAGGCAAGAGGGAGCTTAGGTACATTCCTTTATTGGAATAGATATGTCCTCCTTAATTAAGAGGGAGAGATAGAAATGTCATTCTTGCCTTCACTTGGGAAGACAGAATGGAGGATTGGGTAAACATCTGGCATCTAATTCTCTTTGAGGATGTATTAGGGCATCCAAGGTAAGAGTAGCCATTGAGGACCAGTATTCTTTGAGGACTAGGAATCCAAAATAAAAATATTCTTGGTGGAACACACCCTGAGAGCTTGGGTGGGGTATGTTCCGAGAGAGAAAATGATGAGGGTGTCTATACATCATTGGTCTCACCAACATTGTGCTTAGATCTCGTGGAAATATAGATTTGTTATTCAAGGCCTTTCTATGTGAAAATGTTGGTTGATATGATGCTAAACATAGGGGTTACCAATCTGACTCTTCTTATGGGAGATTCTTCAAATTAAGAATGACCAAGTACCATTATGAATACCTCCCTAGTTAATAGGGAGTGTTGAAAAGTAACTAGGTTCATTCTTCATAATTACATGTGTAATTTTGGTTTTATGTAATTAATTAAAAGAAGAAAAATAAAATTATGATTATGATTGTCTCATGGTTTTCATGAGCAAAGAATTTTATTTTTAGTGATGCCTCCCATTGAGAGCCTTTAGGATTTTTCATAAAAGTCAATTTGAGTCGATGTCATGTATGAAGGACCCTTCTTGGGAATACTACATTTTATATGAGTCATTAGATAAGTATAAATAGCCCTCCAAGACCAAGAAAATTATCCTCCTCATGCTGGCTTCAAAAAGAATAATGTAAATTCCTCAAAGGACATGTCAGCTCACATACACTTATGTCAGCTCATTTACAGAGGCAAACAACTATTTATAGGCAGCTTGGCCTCATTTCAAAAGGAAAATTTAGATATTTTTTTTGATGGTCTTTGGTGGACGGAAGTGAGATAAATTGAGATAGAAGCCTCTAATAACCAATGAAGTAAAGGACAGGAAGAGAGAGTTTTTTAGGATACTTTGTGGGACTATTTTAAGGGCAGAAAACACATATATGTACTAGAAGTTTGTTATAGTATTAAGGAAGAATAGAAGTATCTTACAACAGTAAGGATTAAGTTTGTTTCAGTAGTAGGGAGTTGAAGTGGAAGAAGGAAGAAAGTTAGTATATTGCAACAGTGAAGGCTGAAGAGAAAGAAGTTTGTTGCAACAGCGATGTAGTCCTCCTAGGGAGCTGAAGTGGAAGAAATTTGAAATTCTAAAGCAAGCCAAGGTTGAAGAAGAAGTCAAGAAGGAGGAAGGATAGAGGGGTGACTATCATTAACTAAGGATATTGTTTCTTGGTCTTGGAGTGTCAAGTAGGTCAAGGGTCTTGGTCTTGGTATTCGTTAATTGGAATCTCTATAAGAAGAAGAATTTGTTTGGGTTTTCCTCTAAAAGAGTGAGAAGTTTTGGCCCTGGATCATAGCCTATATTTTGTGTCTCTTTTCTCTTTATGGTTTATGCATTGCTATTTGTTTTATGAATAAGAAAACTAATAACCTAAGTAAAAGAAGATCCTAATCTAAAGAAGTAAAAAGAAATCAAAAGTAGTTACTAATAGAAGATAAATCACATAATTACTATGCCATATATTTCTCAACACCCACAAGGTCCATCATGGCATGTTGATAGGATTTCAAAGACTTCCTCTTCCCTCACACATATCCTCAGGGTCTGATCTGGCCCAATTTGAAAAGACATCCCCCAATCCAAGTGAATGGGGCACTTTTCCTAACAATCTTGCTTTTCTCCTTGGAGGATAGATTAGGAGGGAACCTTCCAGTAACCAAGTAGTTGGCTATATCAACAAACCAAGGAGAAAGCACTGAGATAGAAAAGAGGTGTTCACTTGGGATTTTATCATCCACCGTCTCTTCCTTTTTTGCAGCAGGGTTAGTCTTGACAAGAAATATGCAACCACATTCTCTTTCATTGGTTTGTCAATAATTTTCAAATAAAATTGTTGCAATAATAACAACCATATAATTATCCTAGCATTGACATCATGTTTATTCATTAAATACTTAATGGTTGCATGATTAGTGTGAACAAATGTTTGATAACCAGTCATATAATGCCTAAACTTATTCAAAGAATGTACCACAGCCAAAAGTTCCTTTTTAGAGACAGTATAATTCAACTCAGCTTTAGAAAGGTTCTTACTAATTAAATAAATAGAATGAGGCAATTTGTCTTCCACCTATCCTGAGGTTGCCCCTATAGATTTATCTGAGGCATTTCTATCTATGTGGAAAGGTAATTCCCAATTGGGACCTCTCAAGATGGGTCTAGTGGTAAGCTTGTCTTTTAGTACTTCGAAGGCTTATTGATAGTTGTTTGTCCAACAAAAATCTGAATATTCAGCTAGTAGAACAAACAAGGTCGAAACAAGTTTACTAAAGTATTTAATTAACCTTCTGTAATACCCAGCTAATCCAACGAAACTCCTGATATCTCTTTTTTTTTAGGCATAGGGACCCTTTTGATGATGGCAATTTTGTTTGGGTCAACCTGTATCCCTTCCTTGGATATACAATGGCCTAGGACATTCCCTGCATTCATCAAAAATTCACATTTCATGAGACTCAATGAAAGATTCATTTCAATGCATTTCTTTAAGACTTTGCACAGATTATAAATATCTTCGTGGAAGTCACATCCATAGGGAGTGAGGTCATTCATGTATATCTCGACAGTTTCATGAACAAGTTCAGCAAAGATACTTAGAACTTCCCTCTAGAAAGTAGCAGGGGAAATTAACAGACTGAACGGAAGGACCCTATAGGAAAACATACCCCAACGACATGTGAATGTGGTCTTACGTTGGTCTTGAGGGTTGATTTGTATTTGGTTGTAACCACTGAATCCATCCAGGAAGGAGAAGAATTTATTTCCTACAAGGCCATCTAGGACTTAGTTAATGAAGGGCAAAGGAAAATGGTCCATCTTTGTAGCCTTGTTAAGCTCTCAATAGTAAACACAGATCCTCCACAAATCCTCCACTTCCCATTTTTCTTTGGGACTAAAACAAGAGGAGATGCCCACTCACTATATAAAATGGGATATATGAACCCTGTATCTAGTAGATTTTGTAATTCCTCTTTCACAATTTCCTTAAGAGTTAGTTGGGTTGGTGTGTAGGTTTTCATCCCTATTTGATGTAAATATGATGAGTACAGACTAAAGGATGCACACATTTCATTTCCTTATAATCTCAATCAAAAGCATCTAGGTGTTGCCTTAGCACACTGAATAACTTTTCTTCCTGCTTAGCTGAGAGAGAGGGGTTGATCTTTTGAGTTCTGTATATTCCAATCTCCATAACTTTGGTATGTTATAGGTTACAGTCAACAAAGCACAAATCAGTCCAAGGATTAATCACAGATTCTTTCATTAGTTCATCAACTGGTATGGCAATGGGGGGATGATTATGTAGGATATCATTAATAAATTCATCTTCGTGAAGATTCCCCCCCCCCCCCCCCCCCCCATAACAATATCTAAAGTGAAGACTAGGTAGAGGGATGTCTGATAAAATTCTTCCTCTCCCTCATCCTCTAACCATAAGGGTAAATCATTCTCAATAGAGGGTTGAGTAGGAGGGTACAATGCAAGTTGTTTCGATAAATATCCATTATTAATAGTCATGTTCCCAACCCTACAACTAATGTAGGCATCATAAGTGACCAACCAAGGTCGTCCTAGGATGAGAGGATAATCATTAAACTTGGTTTTGGGTTAGAGGACTAGGAAATCAATGGGGTACTCCCAGGATTCAATGGAGACCATAACATCCTCAATAACTCCCTTGGGAGCTAATGTTGAGTTGTCTGCAAGTTGCATCATTGTAGTGGTCTTCCTCAAATCCCCTTGGAGATTGAGCTTCGGCATGGTTTCTTTGGTCATCACATTGATTGCAGCCCCAATATCAATCAAGGTATTAGAGACCATAATTCCATCAATTCCCACATCCACTAATGGGATACTAGGATCCAAGTACTTTGGGTATATTACTTTTCCAAGCATCAAATCATATAGTTTTCCAACAACATTGATGGTGGGGGTATCTCTTCTTCTTCTCCCGATCCTTTTGAAACATTTTTCCTTAATAATCTTATTGTAAATGGGAACATCTTTGATGGCCTAGAGAAGGGGTATCTTGACACACAAGCTATTCAATTATCCCAGAAGTTCAACCTCTTCAAGGGTGGGTTGGTTAGGGTGGACCAACATTTCAGTATAAGGAGGTGCATTGTCTTGAGGAGAAGTCTCTTCCTTATCCTCTTCAACCTCTCCAAGTGGAGAAGGTGGGTGATTATCTACGAGCACCTTCCCAGGCCAAAGGTTGATCTCTTGGATTTCCACATCATAAGCAGGATAGGATGTCTCCCCATTGTAAACATGTTGTACCTACTTATTTTTTGGGTTTGGATTGAACTGAGGAGGCATTTGAGGTTGCTTAGGTGGATTATGGTGAGGAAGTTTTGGGTGAGGTTGAGGTGGAGGCTGTAAATCAGGAGGTTGGGTTGTTTGAGGCCTCCACCCTAGTGAGGGGTTGCCCCATTGGGAATATTTAGGTGGATATGGCTAAAATAGAGGGTTGATAAGATGAGGAGGATATTGAGGAGCAGAATGCCAAGGAGGAGGTGTAGACCATGACAGATGAGTGGAAGGTTACCAAGTCTAGAAAGGTGCATTCTATTTGGATTGTAATGTGGATAATGTGCACCTTGCATGCCTTGTTGATATGGCTAAGGACCTGGAAGCCTCCTTTGCTTAATGAAGCATAGTTTCTCTACCCCTCCCTTGTATATAGCCTTTAGGCTTGGAAAAGAGGTACATTTACTTGTTGCATGATTCTCTTCACAGACTGAACAGACTTCTATGACATTCAGTGGGCACTCGTTCCTAGGATGTCTCTTAGTACATCTAGGGAAAAAGATAGCTAGGCCCTTTTTGCTTCCTCTTACTTCTTTTTTATTTTCATAGTATCCATTTGCAGGGAAAAGGTATGCATCATTTGATTCTTAAAATATTCCAACATACTTCCTATCTCAAGCTTGATGGCTATTGTAGAGGGACACGAACTTATCAGGCTTTGGCTAGATCTGCCCTTTTTCCTTGCAGCCCAAGGGTGATTCTTGAATACAGTTTTGATGTCATCATAAGGAAATTGGTAGATATCTCCTCTAGATAGCATGTTGAGGGTTTCCATTACATCCTCCTTGATCCCTCGGAGAATAACTAGATTGATTGACTCATGATCAAGGGTATAATTGGCCCTCCTTTAATTGAGTTTAAATATTTCCTCATAGTCCCATAAGGATTCATCAGGTCCAAGGGTCATCCTAAAGATTTCCTCCTTTGTTTCTTTGGACCTACAGTAATCCATGTATTTGTCATTGAATAATTGTTGCATTTGGGCCCCAGTAGTGATTTTGTCTCTAACTAAACTCATAAACTAGTGCAAGGCTGCATCTTTGGGGGTAGACAAAAACAACTTCAGCTACTGCTCATTAGAGGCATAGTCATAAGTCCTACAGACAACAAAAAACTCAAACATGAAGTTTTCAGATCCTCATAGGTTAGGCCATGGAAATGTGGAAGGGAAGCAGGGCTTATATTCTTCATTCTAGCCTCTCCATTGGTTTCTCTTATAGGGGAAATCTCATTGTTCATGTTTTCATCCATGGTTTGGGTAGGTGAGATAAGTTCTTCTTCCCCTATGGATTCCTCAAAATTTTCAGGTTTCTCACCTAGAGGGTCTTCTAGATCCCATATAAGAAAAGAGGAAAGTTCACAGTCACCAAAGAATATTGAATGCTGATTGCTTGAGAGGGTGGGGGTTTTTGGTAAGAATTTCCCTTGGTTATCCCTTTTCCTATGAGGCATGAAAGAACTAGTTTTTTGAATTTTTCACTTTTTTTCAAAAGAATAAGGCTAATTCAAAATGGAAGAAAAAAAAAAGAAGCAAAACAACTCTTAAGTAGAAACAACACCTACTTAGAAAAAAAAAAAAAAAAACCAACTCTTACGTAGAAACAAACACTACATAGAAAAAAAAAAAAAAAAAAAAAAAAAAAAAAAAAAAAAAAAAAAAAAAAAAAACCAACTCTTAAGTAGAAAAAACACCTACTTAGAGACCTCCCTAGAAATGGCACCAAAAAGTGATGAGCTCTGGTATTGCACAAAGGATGTTGCAACTCCCAAGGGCTTCTTAACTTAAATTATCAACCCGAGGTTCGTACAAACATAGAGGTGACAATACTATATGCATAGTACGTTAGGTTCTACTCATGTCACCCTCAATCATGATATCAAATTAAGGTGTTCAAAGACCACTCCTTCAGCTAACTACAAAGAGAAAATTGTCACAATTGCAAGGAGATGAACATGATTCTAGCTACAAAAGTGAAAGTGCCATTCATTCAATGTAAATGCTGAATTGGAATTGCATGAAAGGAAAAAGGCTAGTCTAGTTGCAGAAGTAAACCACGCTATTATGTTTGAATACCTAATCAATGTAACAACCTGCTTGCATGAATCATATATTTATTTTCACTTGCTTGAAAAAAATTCAACCTGCAACACAATTATGAAAAAAAATGCTAATTCTAATTCTATTTCTTGCCTTATTTTTGCAGTGAGGAGAAAATGGGGTTGGAGTAGTCTTAGAATCTTCCCACATCATGAAATCAAGGCTTGTGGGCCATTATTCAACTTCAATACCTAGGGGGAGAAATCTGGAGTGAATCTGGTTGAAGAAAACAATGCTACGGGTTTGCTACATGAAGTATTATAGGAGGCCCTGTTTTGCTACAAGAGGGGATATGATGACTTTTTGAGGACAGGAATGGTGTCTTGAAGGTAGAATAAGGTGAATGAAGGTATAAAAAGGTGATTGAAGGGTGTGGGAGCCCCTTATCTAAGCCTAGTACCCCTCAAAGGTCTATCTTGCACCAAATTTTGTGCCCACATTGTCCTCCATTTACCTTAGCAGAGTGACCTCAGTGGTAGAGTTTGGAGGCAATGTGAGGTGTCTAGGAGGGATATGAATTGGCCTAGGAGGATTTAGAAAGGTGTGCTCACCCCTGCAATTCAACACAATCCCTGCAAACCAATCAAACACATGCATCAAATAATAACTACTACAGCAAAGTAAATTATCAGGGAAAAGATGAGTTGAATTTTATTAAAATCTACTCTACCCTACAACACAACTCAAATTTCTAGACCAATGTTACTAAATTATAAGTTGTAGAAACTAATCATGCAGAAGGATTTCATTCCAATACTTAATAATTTCCAAGAAATCATAAACACGTATTTTTGGGTTGTTATTGGAGATCTTCCAATCACTCTTCCCGCAAGAGAGTTGATAGGAAAACTTGCAATCACAACTTTTTATGATATAATACCTACTGAAACAAAAATAGTTTCAATGACTTGAATAAGAACAAGGAAGAAATATAAGATAAGGAATAAAGCCTCTAGGTTGGGCCCAAACCCAAGGGTTTCAACCCTCCAAAACTAACACAGATGTAGTCTAATTGTGAACTTCTCAGTAACAGAAAGAGTCACATACATCATATGAAAGATGAGAATAACAATGTCAAGCACTAGGCTCTCAGTAGCTACCCCTAGCTGCAACAAAAATACTAACCCTAATGATCCTTTTGGTTGGTTTATTTATAAAAAAAGTAGTTGAGGGAAGTTCCCTTGAAAAGAGGAGTGATTCCCTCCAAAATCTCGAGATTTGTGGATCTGGTTCCCTTCGATATTCACTTGTACTTGGAGTTCCTCAATTGATAGTGAATTCAATTTGTTGGTAAGGATTCTTTGATCTCGTGCCGAGTTGGAGAGTTAATGAGGTGTAAAATCCACCTATATTTTCTCTATTTGTCTCCTTCAATCCCCTACATAGTAAATATCTCCAAAAATGATTTTTTTCGTGCATATTAATCACATTAGACCATGCAATATGACAAACACTCTTTAGTCTTCTCACTAAGCATATTATGGCTAAAATTGTGAATTAATGTGAGAAAATGAGAGTTTTAAGGGTTGGAGGATAGCACAATTAACCTAAAAATATACCTATTGATGGGACCCATCACATGTCTAACAAACATCCTACATAACTATGTTTCCCACTTATACACAACTTTCATAGAAGGCAAGTTGAAGCAAAACTTAGAATGTTGTATGAAATCTGAAGTATAAATATTTAAGCTCAAAGTAAAGATATAACAATGAAAAAGTGTGTAAGATAATAAAATAAACAATATACATTTTTAATCAATTAGATTGGCCTATAAATTAACATTGGGCATGCATTTTAGTGAAGCAAGGTAATTTTGACCTGCTTCACAAAAATGCATGCCCAACCCTCATTTCAAGGCCAAATTGAATAATTCAACTTGGAGATTGTTTTTCTACTCATAAGTAACATTAATACAATTAAATATTTTTAATTTTTCACATATATATTTATGTTGTTCAAGAATACTCCAAATTGCATGGATTTCATAGGATAAAAGGCACCATTTTTGTGCCTCAAATAAATGCACAACATGACTTGTAATTGATTGGCAGCGATATACTGATCATTCAATCCTATGGATTTGTGAAATTATACCTCATTTTTGTGGTGTAACATCACCCTAATGGGCCTCAGTCTTTTGGTGTAATAGTGTCCTAATGGGCCTCAGTCTTATGTTGTAACAATGCCCTAATGGGCCTCAGTTCCTGGGTATGACAGTGGCCTCTTTGGGCCTTCTTATCGTTGATATGATAAATAGTATGGCATTGATATGAAGGAGATATGTTGACCCCTATGACAGAGATATCATGACATACCTATGACAGAGATATCATGGCAGGCCTATGATGTTTTGCATTGTTATTTTTAATGTTATCTCTACATAATTTTTCATGATGATATGGGGTTAATTCAATGTGAAAATGTTTAAAATGTTCTAAAATGTAATTATCTACAACATAGACTTTTAGCCCTAAGAAAATTAACATTGTTACTACTCTACTAACTAGTAAATATATAACAATGTAAAAGTGTGTAAAATAATAAAATAAAATAAAATCTATAATTTGAATCAATCACAGTGGCCAATAAATGAAGCATGGGCATGCATTTTAGTAAAGCATAGGAATTTTGGCCAACTTCACAAAAATGCATGCCCAACCTTCATTTCAAGAACAAATTGAATGATTACACTTGGAGAGTACTTTATTGCTCATCATGAGAAATTAGTCAATTACGACTACCTCTCATGGAAATGGTCATAGATGAAAGACTTACTTAACGCAGTTGAATCCCAAAAATGATATCTAATATAATGCACTGCGAAAACCCCAATACTTAATTCAAAAGAGTGAAGGGAATTCTACTTGAATGGTTCATGAGGCACAATACTTGCTAAGGTTTTGCAAATGGGGTAGCAAGCTAAGTGGGCTTGATTGGGAGGAAAACTCCACAATTAAGCACACTTGAGCCATAGGCGATCTGGGATGGGTGACCTCCAGGGAAGTCTTAGTTACCAGGTGCAAGCCCCGGAAGTGAAGATTAATTCTATGTGATTCATTTCACTAGTTTCAATCCCACTTCTTCACCCCCATGAGCATCACCCGATGTAATGAGTGCTAAGTGGACTATACAAAAATCATGAGAAATTAGTCAGTTATGACTACCTCTCATGGAAATGGTCATAGATGAATGACTTACTTAACGCAGTTGAATCCAAAAAATGATATCTAACATTAATACAATTAATTTTTTCTAATTTAGTGATCTCAAGTTCAAAGTTAATGTAAATGAAAGTGTTGGAGTAATCATAGTTCATGGTGTCTCCCCAAAAGTGTCAATAGTTTATGAACAATAGAAACTTAGTGGAAACAAATTAGTGTATAAAATTACTAATTAAATAGTATATAATTTGAATCAATCAAATTAGCCAAGAAATGAAGCCTAAGTGTGCATTTTAGTGAAGCAATGCAATTTTGGCCCACTTCAAAAAAACAGATGCATAACCTTCATTTCAAGGCCAAATTGAAAGATTCACCTCTATGATTCAATGCATACCCTATGAGTATTTTTTTACTCATAGGTAACATTAATACAATTAAATATTTTTAATTTTTAACATATATATTTATTTTGTTCAATAATACTCCAAATTGCATGGATTTCATAGGGTAAAAGGAAGGGTTTGTGTGCCTTAAGATTTTTGTCAAGATTTGATAATACACTATAAATTTTAATAATATTGTGAAAAAAGATGGGCGTATCACAAAATTCCATTATATCAATTTTTCCTAAGTTAAGTCAAAATTTGAGTACCTGATGTACCACGTCATTCATTGTGTCCTCATTTGATATGACACGATATGTTGCCATGGCCTCATCTGGATCCTATAATATGCAAAATAGTCAATAATGTTTAGTACATTAATCATATAATTTCAATTAATATGTTATCCAACACAAAACTTCACTTTAGTCATATTTTTGGCATATTGATATCATGTTAATTTGGAGTTGAAAAACAAAAATAATTTTATGACCCTAGGTATATACATTGAGCCAAAATTTAAACAAGAAAAGTATCCAACATCCCTATCCCACATGGCCACCCTAATTTTACAACATTTCCCTTGATCCTATAATCACATTTAATCGCCATTCCTACACATTTTCAACCAATAAGTTTGACTTGAAAGGCCTCGTGGAAAAAACATTGACTCTCTCCTCTATGTTGTTGTATTTGTGAATTCATAAAGTTCTTCCTCCTTTGGTTGAGGTTTCCTTGTCTTCCTACATGTATTGTATCTGAAAATTCCACTATCATATCTTCTTCAGCCCACTTTCCTCTTTGTGATTTAGTTGTTCTACGTCGTCCACGTCCTATGTCCATGGTCTCCTGTGGATACTATAATACACAACAATGAAAATAATTTTTGTGCACCAATCAAATCCAATAATCAACAATGAAAACAATAAATGTAGGGACAGAATTATTGATGGGCTATATTTTGAATAGAATATAATTTTTCCTTACAACATAGATATTAATTAAGATTAGCAATTTTTCCCCATGCAACACACTTTACCGCTAGTGTGTATATCAATTTTGTTTCATTCCTAATTATAACTTAATTTATACAATCATTTTAGAGCTAATTAAATTACTCTATACTGAATGTAGTGGATAATTGAAATTATGGTTATTCGGTTGAATGTATTCTATTAATCTTTGATTTTATTTGAGAACAATGTTATATTATTGTAACATTTATATGTCTATTTTTTATGGAAAAAATAACTTGATGGTACTAGACTAGGCACCATTTGCGCCTACTTTTACACCTCAATATGATCAGATTTTTTCACCTGAGTCGGCGCTAAATTCAACGATGGGCGAATCGAAATTTTCAATGATGGGCGAGCCAAAATTTTAAAATTCTTTCGAAATTAAATACCCACCAACTATTGAACTCAAAAAAAAAGTCAAACTCTTTCTTTCTCCTCTGAGAATTTTTTCATTGTTGATAGGCACAAACCCGTAACTTTTTATTTCTTTCTTTCTTTCTACCCCTGCTTGGGTCTTGATCTAGGAGCTTCAAAGTCCACCCATTCTATTGTGGATGGATACTTTCAATATTGCCTTGTTTTGCTTGGATTCATGGTGGCAATTTGAATATTGCAAAAATAATTGATAGATTTTGATGATCTTCAGTAAATATTAAAGGATATTAAGGATTCGGATGGAGCTTACATGAGATTTTTATTTTTCTCCCTTTTTATTCCAAAAATTGGAGTTGTAAAGTAAGGAATTATTGGTTTCATGAACATAGGATGGATTTAGGGTTAAATTGCAAGATACTTATTCACGTATTGATGCAGACTGGTTTGATTACCATAAAGGTTTGCTTAAAATTTAGGTAGATTTTGTGTGTGTGATGGTCGGATTGCTTACCTTAGCTCGAATTGTTCCCCTTCGCACAGTGCGATCTCCTCCCTTGCACGTTAATTGCTCACTTAGAACAGATAGATCAGTTATTTAGATATGAAGTGATTCCACCAGGCCCATTCAGGAAGAGACACAACAATGGCTCAATGCTTCAAGGAAGCTAACACACTCTCCAAGAAAAGATTTAATATGGAGAGACCAAGCCTTAGGGTTTTAGATATTATGATGGTAATAGGTATTCCTAAGTTCAATACTATAGGAGATGAGGTAGGATCTCTCAAAGAAGCTCTATGTGATGATTTAACACTTCTAAAAGGCTCTTCAATATATTTAAGAGACCTAACAAAGACTTGCGCTACACCTATGGTTTATGAATAATCATCTAAAGAAATGCTTCCAAGGTACTCACTAAGTCAAAGGAGGAGAAAGTGTTTCTTGACATTTATTTCAATGAATACTAGGCTCATACAACCCTCAAAGAACTCCCCAAGGTGAGAGAGAAAGACCTAGGTTTTCCCTTTTAGAGTAGTACCAAGGGAAAGAGATTATGTAGATAAAACTTGGGTGGATGCACACCAAACTTGGAGCATAAGTAGCATAAACCCTGAGCTTGATATTTGGACCCTCGAATTCCCAAAAAATAACCTCCTTAAAATTTCACTACAAGCCCTCGATTTCCGCTCTACCTTTAGGAGACCAAAATTTAAGAGGAGAAAATATGGAGAAAGAGGAGTTTGATCGCCAAAATCCTTGGACTAGTGCCTATTCCTATGGGATATGTAGTCCTAGATGCGTTAGGTTGGCCAAATTTGTCCTCAAGGAGGTCAAAATTTGATGCCCTTGCTACCAACCTTCAAAAATCACCTACTATTAGAATATGGAGTTTTGTGAAGAAAAATAACATTTCATCATGAAAATGCACACCTAAGCCTCATTTCTTGGACAATCTAGTTGATTAAAATTGTATTCTATATAATTAGTAATAACTGGTCCTGGTGTGCATTTATTTGAGGGGAACAATCCTTGTCTTTTACCCTATAAAATCAATCCAATTTGGAATAAACAATGGAAGAAACGGTTCTCAATTATGGAGTCTTGGTGTGCAACGATGGAAGAAATAGATATTGGTTATGGAGTCCTAGATGCATTAGATTGGCCAAATTTGTCTTCAAGGAGGTCAAAATTTGATTCTCTGACTACCAACCTTCAACAGTTACTTATTATTAGAATGTGGAGTTTCATGAAGAAAAATAGCATTTCATCACTAGGAACATTCATTGCATGTTATATGATGAGTAACATGTGCAAGATCCAACGGAATAGCTTCCAAAAAAAATTCTTCATATTTCTGTCGTATTCTCCTTCATAGCTCTGTCATAATCTTTTCCCATATCACAAATAATAAGACCCAAAGAGGTTATTGTCATACCCCAGAACTGAAGCCCAATAGGGTGTTGTTACACCATAATACTAAGGCACATTAGGGCATTGTTACACCACAAGACAGAGGCTCATTATGGTTTTGTTACACCACAAGACTAAGGCCCATTATGGCATTATTACACCACAATACTGACGTACAATTTGTCACACCCATAGGATGGAATTATCATTATATCACTGCCAATTAATTACAGGTCTTGGTGTGCATTTATTTGAGGCACACAAACCTTGCTTTTTACCCTATGAAATCCATGCAAATTAGACTATTTTTTAACAACATAAATATATATGTAAAAAAATAAAAATATTTAATTCTATTAATGTTACTTATGAATAAAAAAATACTCTCCAAGTTGAATCATTCAATTTATCCTTGAAATGAAAGTTGGGCATGCATTTTTGTGAAGCATGCCAAAATTGCCTTACTACACTAAAATGCACGCCCAGACTTCATTTCTTAGCCAACCTGATTAACTCAAATTATGTACTATTTATTTAGTAATTACTGAACATGGTGTGCATTTATTTGAGGCACGCAATCCCTGCCTTTTACCCTATAAAATCAATCCAATTTGGAAGAAACAGTTCTCGGCTATGGAGTCTTGGTGTGCAACAATGGAAGAAACAATCCTCGGTTATGGAGTCCTAGATGTGTTAGATTGGCCAAATTGTCCTCAAGGAGGTCAAAATTTGATGCCCTAGCTACCAACCTTCAACAATCACCTATTATTAGAATATGGAGTTTCATGAAGAAAAATAGCATTTCATCACTACGAACATTCATTGCGTGTTATATCATGAGCAACATATGCAAGACACAACCAAATAGCTTCCAAAAAAAATTATTCATATCTCTATCATAATCTCCTTCATATCTTTGTCATAATATTTTCTCATATCACAAATAAGAAGGCCCAAAGAAGTCGTTGTCATACCCAATATTTGAGGCCCATTAGGGCGTTGCTACACCACAAGACTAAGGCCCATTAGGGTGTTGTTACACCATAGGACTGACATAAAAATTTTCGGATCCATAAGATGGAAGTATCATTATATCATTGCCAACTAATTAAAGTTCATGGTGTGAATTTATTTGAGGCACACAAATCTGCCTTTTACCCTATGAAATCCATGTAATTTCGATTATTCTTGAACAACGTAAATATATTTAGATTAAGAAAGTACAAATTATTTAGATTAAGAATGGAAGTGTAGAAGCAGTGGAGATCCTATTAAGATGTATTTAAACATAACTTGTTGGGTTGTGTTATATTCTTTCCACGACTAACCCACGTAGTGAACCGGGGGGTTAGAGCGGGGGCGAAGCCCCCCCTTCATTGCGCCGATTGCGCAGGGGGGGGTCACAAGGGGGGTAGCAGCCCCCCCTGTCCAGGGGGTTTGAGACGGGGTTCAGGGCAGCGCCCCGAGAAAAAAAAAAAATTGGACCCTA
>APFE031112323.1:1616-24847 GCA_000404065.3 Pinus taeda | reverse complement strand
TTCACCCTTCTTCAAGTTGGACAAGAGGCTCTTTCTCATTAAAAATTAGATTTTGAAATAGTTGGAAACACTAATACCATCATTGTCCATGAAAAATTTAAATGTGTGGTGTTATGTGGAAACAACCTCTTTTAATGCTATGGGAACAAAACTTCTTCACATGTTTAAACTATGTAGATCATCAGTATGACCATTACCAATCATGTTTCTCAGTCCACTCATCAATACCCTTAAAAGAACTTTCTTCTTGATAGAACATCCTTTCATTTCCTCCTACCAGATATTCATAGATATATTTTTATTTTTCTCCTAGTCTTAATTTCCTAATATTCCATGTCTATTAGCTTCAAACATGGAAATTTCTTCACTTCATTCTATTTATTAAATTGACTTTAATTTCTCACTTCCAGTCATTATGGTTTCTTTTCCTTCTCTCTTAAAACATAGCTCTGATATACTTTGGAAATGTTGTTACTATTTTCCGACTTGGGTAATACCTGATAAATAAATTCATTAAGATGGTTACCAAATGTAATCCGCTTATCAATTCTTGTTTTAAGACATCAACATAAAAAAATTTCCTGATCATACATCTTGTTATCCATAATTCTTGTATATAGTTAGTCACCTATGCAAAACCTTACAATGTGGCTCTCTCATTAGAGGGAAAAACTATTATAGATGTTTTCATGCCCATAACTTATCTCCTCCAATTGACCAATTTTTTTTTGTTACTATACCTTCTAGGTTCCTTCAGAATGACCTTCATTATTACCATGATTATTCAACTTTATTAGTTGATTGCCAATATTTTTTTCTTTATGTGCATCATCCTTAGATAGACCTTATAGTGATACCTTTAGAGTACCAAGTTCCATTGTGTTATAAAATAGGTTGCCTCTTCTTATTGATTTCTTACCCTTGTTGTGACACTTCCTCTTAACCACCTTAAGCGTGTGATCCAAGTTGGCCATAATCACATGAACTACCATTAGTTATCATCATTAGAAAATTTGCAAGTTTCTCCTTTCCATTTCTCGTTAGACAACTTTATCCACTACATGCAACTAACCTTGTATCATGAAACCTCATGTAATATTATACTCAACATCATAACAATTAATTAAACTAAACTGAACCAATAAACCGTATCAACAAGTGGGATTACCAATTAGAACAATGCTAACAATCACATATCATTAAATGTAAATTATCCATTCATCATGCACGTTAGCAGCTGAAAAAGAACTCAAGAAAATTCGTGCTCATTTATTTAGTATCTATGTAAAACTATTCATTCCTCTATGGTGCGAGGTCTCAAATGGTCATAAGGTTGAACTATTTAACTTAGTTAATTACGAAACTGTGTTTGGGTTTCTACATCAGTAATGAGAGATCATTTACATAGAAACCACAAAGCTCTATTTAAAGAATTGATTTCAATTGAAGAAAATACATGCAACTGAAGAATGAAATGATAGCAATGAATTAATTCTAATGCAAATCAAACAAACTATTCCAAATTTGTACAATTTTTCCACTAAGACTAAAATATACCATCATGTGGTTTATATATATATACTGTAATTTGTTTACTTAAAGCATAAAATCATGATCCGATGCTAAAATCACCAAATCACATACATTTGCCACTCTAATTATTCTCTTTTCAAAGTAAGTAATTGCATCATATCAATGATATGATAACAATGGCCACTGTGTAAAGTGATTATCAAAAGAACACCTATTTCTTGGTTTATTTCTCATCTAATTGATTTAGTCATTGAAACTTTCTTCCTTTTCTGCAATTGTTAGGGATGGTGGATACTATATATATATAAATAAATTTTCCTATAAAAATCCAAGCCAAAGTTATATGATATGTCAACATGCTTATCAACAAATATAGTTTGAACTTTGAACATCCTTAATGAAATATTCTCCAAAGCCTAGATTTAAAATTTAAAACAGTAAATGGACATGTGGACTTTCATATGTTTTTTTCGAGATCAATTTAATGGGATGGTATCCTAACCAATATTCTTTGTCCATGGTATACTTTGGTATACTTTTGAAAGGAACAATGATATTATCCAATACATATTTGCCTAATGAAGCTTGTCAATTTTATTCTAAGTATGTTGCATAACATGTACTTTGTTCTAGCGACCAGATTTTTTATGAGAAGCGTCTTCAAATAATAGTTGACTAATCTAATCCTTAAAAAGAAGATTTATGGCTCAGACATACAAGAAGATTTGTCAAGTATTCTTAGAAAGATAAGAATGAATTAAATTATACGTACGTACAAATAGTCTCTAAAGCAAAATTGTTTAGAGGAATAAGGTATAACTACCCAGAGAAAGTTTTAAAGAATATTTATTATTTCTGATAGGAAGTTGTCATGCACTTATGAAAGATTGACAAGTTATAAAAACAAATATGCCACTGGAGCAGTTCACACAAAGTCTCACTTGCTAAAAAAATGTCTCAAAATAGACAATGATTTTAGCAATTTTCTAACATAAATATTGGGAATGTTGGATGAAACACTTTAGGAAGTTTGTTTACTGGCTTTTCAGAATTGGCATTACAAGCGGTTATTAAATTTGGTACAAAGCTTATGGAATACTGCCTTTTCGATGTTAGCAATAAGTGAGTAATGTTAAAATAATTATTATGTTATGAGTGGAGAAGTATAAGTAATAAGACTTGGAATCAAAGTCATCGAAAATTAAGACTTCAGTGAACAAGCCACATGCAGGCTTAGATTTCAATGTGCAAAATGTTTGCCATCACCCATTTGGCCATAAACAGTGAGATTTTTGTTTTATACACCTGAAAAAGTGTTTTTTCACTAATAATGTCCACTGAGTTTCCTATAGTATGATAGCGTGAAGATATGTTTCCTATAGTTGGGGTTATTCATATTATACTATCATTTGATTATCAATATGAAGTTGATTTGAATTTTGTGAGGTACTTGGCGCTGTATACGGAAAATAAGAATTTATTCTAGTCACATTTACAAATATGTTCTAAAGAAAACAGAGTCAATGGTTTTCTATGTTCTAAATCCCAGGCTTGGTTGTTGGCACCTCACATCATTGTCTTTTGGAACAATTCCCATGACTCTCACCATTCAACGTTGTTTCCCAAATGGAATAAAAAACATAGTGATTCTGCAACAATTTGATTCTATAGCAAAATTTATAAAAATGCTGAAAAAGTAAATTAACGCACACGAAAGAAAATAACAAAATGAAAACAATTAACTTGCAATAACATAAATTAACTCACAAGTATATACAGAGATTGAAGAAAAGTGTCTTATCTCAAATAGGTCCCCTCAAGACTCGACCTGTCTAGAGACACTTTGAAACAGAAAACCCTCTACTCTTTTCACATCCACATTGGATGGCAGTTTCATTGTTCCCAGAGAAATAGGTTCTCCAAAATCCCCTGTTTCAACTATACTGCCTCCAAAATTGGTAGCATTCACAGTCCATATTGATTTATCATGGATTAGGCTTCGAAATCTATTGCCAGGAAAAGGGCCAGGAAAAGGGTTTAGATTGAGAGGGCCGCCAAAATTGGGTGTGAATTCAGCTTTGTTAAGTAGGCTTGCGGAACACATTGGGCCATGAGAAGAACAGGGAGGAATCAAAAAATAGAATTCACATGAACCCCACATAGATTAGTGCATTTCAAGCCAATGTCAGAGGCCATTAGAGTAGTAGAAACTTTCTTGGAGACTGTAATTTTTTTTTTTCAAGTAAGTAATATTCCAGATATTAGTTTATTGGTTTTTGCGTTGAGTTGGATAAAAAAATGATGCGAAATTGTTGATCCGTGTTTGTTTCAATTAAATTTTCTTGATTACCCTTTAGTCCATTAAACTAGGCAAATCCAAGCAGCTCAATCGTACTACGAATTTAAAAAAAAAAAAACATAAATTTGCATCACATGTTCTCATGCACTTTGAATAAGACAATTGCTGAGGAAACTCCACAACATAGAGCCAATTCAAGCTCTAAATAAAACCCTTACTCTACATAAAGTGCGATCTTCAAAGAACCTACTGAAATCTGGGTGAGTTCTTCGAAACAAATTTTGAGGATTTATCAGCTGGTTAAACTCAGATTTAAGTCTATAAATTCTCTACTTTGCACAAAACACCAAATTTGACAAATCCATGGACAGCCTAGTGGATTCTGCTAGATTTGCACTTCAAATTGAACAATGTTTATGTTGGAGCAAACAATGCAGCAGAAATTTAAAAGGCATACACAACACAAAAAAATCATACAAGGATAACACAAGGATTTAACGTGGTTCACCCAACCAATCTGGGCTACATCCACCAAAACATAGGCATCGGCAATCTTATTATTAAACAGGAGATTACAACAATTTATTTCCTACAACACTCTCTACCATATCACCATCCTGTACGGGCCTATATTTTAGGAGTATAAAACTGAATCATAAATTCTCTCACAACAAATATAGGATGCATTAACTCCTCAACAAAATGGAGCTAATATAGCAACAAATCCTATTGTTGTCACCTACATGAGATTTTTTCCCAATTTAATAAAACCGAAAATCTCAACAATCTTCACCTTGACAACAATTAGCCTGATACCTTGTTTCTTTATTATTTTTATCTTTTCTGCAAGCCAAGAGAAGCCAGAAACCAACGTAGCTTCTCTAACAAAACTGGTTTCGTGAACATGTCTGCACAGTTCTCCTTTATATGCACCTTTTCAAGAGAGACCTCCCTTTCAGTGATAACCTGTCTTACAAAATGGTACTTGATAGGTATATGCTTTGATTTACTATGATAGGCTGGATTCTTAGCCAAATGAATTGCACTTTGACTATCACAAAATAACTTGATGTTGTCCTGTAACCTATCAAACTCATCAAACAATCCTTTCAACCAAATCACTTCTTTGCAAGCATGAGAAGCAGCTATGTATTCTGCTTCAGTAGTGGATAAAGCAACAATGTTCTGTAGCTTTGACATCCACCTAATAGCTCCACCTGCAAGAGTAAATACATACCCTAATGTTGACCTTCTCTTATCCAAATCACCTACAAAATCGGAATCAACATATCTGCAAACAAATTCACTACTCCTGTTATAAGTGATATAATAATCACTTGTGCCTCTCAAATACCGAAGCACCCATTTCACTGCTGACTAGTGTTCTTTACTCGGATTTGCCATATACCTGCTGACAATCCCAAGTGCATGTGAAATATCTAGTTGAGTAAAAACCATTGCATACATCAAACAACCTACTACATTGGCATACAGAATTCGAGACATAAATTCCTTTTCTTCATTTGTATTAGGACATAAACTAGAAGAAAGCTTAAAATGGGAAGCTAAAGGGACTGACACAGGCTTCGCATTGTTCATACCAAACCTCAAGAGTATTTTCTCAATATACTTCTGTTGTGATAGCCACAGCTTACCACTGCTCCTGTCTCTGAAAATCTCCATGCCCAAAATCTGTCTTGCTGCTCCTAGATCTTTCATATCAAATGTCATTGCCATCTGAACCTTTAACCTGTTGATCTCTATTATGCTTTTGCTTGCTAAAAGCATATCGTCAACATACAACACTAAGATAATAACATGCCATTACATAATTGCTTAAAGTAAACACAATTATCATATTCACTTCTTATATAGTTTTGACTCATCATGAAAGAATCAAATTTCTTGTACCATTGTCGAGGCGACCGCTTTAGACCATACAATGATTTCTTAAGCCTGCAGACAAATTTCTTGTTGCGATTTTGAACAAACCCTTCCGGTTGTTCCATGTAAATTTCCTCATCTAAATCTCCATGTAAAAATGTAGTTTTAACATCTAGTTTCTGTAATTATAAATCAAGTAAAGCGACTAATGCTAATTCAGTTCGAATTGAAACTATTTTTACAACTGGTGAAAATATCTCATGAAAGTCAATGCCTGCTTTCTGAGAAAAACCTTTTGCGACTAGCCTCGCTTTGTACCTGTCCTCTGTATCATTAACACTCCTTTTCAATTTGAAAACCCATTTACATCCCACAGTTTTCCTGTCTTTAGGAAGTTCTACCAGATCCCATGTGCCATTCTTGTCTAATGCCATTATTTCATCCTTCATAGCCGCTTTCCACTTTTCACTTTTAGAACCTTCTACAGCATCCTGATAGCACAAAGGGTCATCATCGTTAGCGGTAAAAGCAACTGAAGTAACATAATCATCATACCTTTTAGGAGAACGTTTCATTCTTGTAGACCTCCTTAAAGATGTTTCTGGTACTTCCACAATTGACTGATTATTATCTGTAGGAACTTCTTCATGATCAGCATCTGAGACATGTTCATGATCTACATCTGAAACTTGTTCATGATCTGTATCTTAAACTTGTTCATGACTTGCATCTAAGCCATGTTCATCTTGACTATCATCAGAACTGGTTTCAAACTGAATGTGTTGAAACTCAGATACATTATCCTATTTTAATTTATTATCTACATCTAAATGTACAAGAGACAATTCATTAAATTTAACATCTCTGTTGATGATGATCTTGTGAGTAGTAGGATCCCACAATCTGTATCCCTTTGTTCCATCACCATATCCAGTAAAGATACATCTTTTTTATTTAGGATCTAATTTAGAACGTTGATGTTTCGCACTAGAGCATATGCATAACAACCAAAAACTCTTCGTTTAGAATAATCACAAGGATGACCTTTCCATACCTCTTGAGGAATTTTGCATCCTATCACCGTTGATGGTGATCGATTTATCACATAACAAGCTGTAGCCACCACTTCTGTCCACAATTCCTTCTGCAAATTGGCGTTACTAAGCATACTTCTTGCTCTTTCTAAAAGAGTCATGTTCATGTGTTCAGCAACTCCATTTTGTTGAGGAGTATATACAGTGGTTTTATGTCTTTCGATCCCAGCATCCTTCCAATAATTGTCAAATTCCTTTGAAGTAAACTCACCACCATTGTCAGTTCTTAAACATTTAATGGTTCTTCCAGTGATGTTTTCTACCAATGCTCTAAACTGTTTGAAAACTGTAAATACATCAGACTTCCTCTTTAACATATAGACCCACACGTTTCTAGAGAAATCATCAATAAAAGATACAAAATTTGACGATCCTCCATATAAGGTTGTAGGCGATGGACCCCAAACATTAGAATGGATATAATCAAGGATTCCCTTACTAGTATGTTTGCCAGTTTTAAACTTCTGCTTGCTTTGTTTCCCAAACAGACAATGTTTGCAGAAATCTAACTTAACAGACTTTAGATTAGGAAGTAACTTACGATTAGACAAAATATTTCAACCTCTTTTGCTCATATGACCCAACCTTTGATTCCATAACCGAATAGAACTACTATCATTTTCAGACACCGTAGAAACATGATCTGACTTTGTTCTTCCTTCTAACTGAAAAAGATTTCCAACCTTCTTTGCTTTCATTACTAGTAAAATTCCTTTATAAATTTTCATTACTCCACCTTGAATAACATTTTTATATCCATTAGTGTCAAGTTCTCCTAGTGAAATGAGAGTTTTCCTTAATTCAGGTACATGTCTTACATCAGTTAAAATTTTAGTTGTCCCATTAAACATTTGCAGTTGGATGCTTCCAATTCCCACAATATTACACGTGACATCATTTCCCATGTAAACAACTCGATCATTGATTGATTTATAAGCCTTAAACCATTCTCTATGAATGCACATGTGATTTGATGCACCAGAATCTAACAGCCAATGTTGATCATGATTAGACAAATTAACTGATAACACTTCATCACTCATACCTGAACCGGATGCCGAACCTGTATCTGTCGTGTTTGCTTCTTTCTTCTCTGTCGAAGAGTCTTCTTTAGAATTTTGTTGTCGCTTCCAACAGTCCTTCTTCAAATGTCCCGATTTGCCACAAACCAACACTTTACCTTACTCTTCTTCTCTTTCGATTTTGAACGCAAGTCGTTGTGCCTACTGAAGCGTCTTTCTTTAGAACGACCTCTGACCATCATTGCTTCTGATGTAGAGGTTTCTAAATTTGACCTTTTCCTTGTTTCTTCAGATAATAAAGATGCAATTACATCATCAAACTCAAGGGTTTATGAGGAAATAAGACTTATAGAAGTAACAAAATGATCCCATGACTCAGGCAACGAGCATAATAAAGTTATAACTTTATCTTCTGATTCAAATTTTACTTCTATACTTTCTAATTGCACCAGGAGAGTATTAAAGGTATTCAAATGATCAGTAATAGATGTACCTTCCCTCATTCACAAACTATACAATTGTCGCTTCAGAAGAATCCTATTGGTTAAGGATTTTGTCATGTACAGCTTCTCAAGCTTTGTCCACAAACTAGCAACAGTTTTCTCTAACATGATGTTAAACAAAAAATCATCCGCCAAACACAGTCGAATACCACTCGATGCTCTTTCATCCAATTCCATCTACTCATCATCTGTCATGTTGTAAGGTTGTTTGGAGTTTCCCAACAATTCCTTCGCCATGCCTTGTTGCACAAGCAGATCATACATCTTCACTTTCCAGATCTCAAAGTTTTTTTTGCCATTGAAATTCTCGATCTCAAAATGAGCACTTTGAGTTTTTGCCATGTTGTAACAAACAAACAATCTCCAATTCCAACTTTTAATAAATAAAGTTAATATATAAAAAATGCCTTTGCCTTATAATATACTGCCTTTACCTTATCAAAAAATCCCTCTGTTGTACAAACTGCATATTACAATTAAAACAAATAACAAAAGTGCAGTTTTACCAAAGCGATCCTAGCTTGGTGCTTCGAATGGGCATTGGCGCTTGCTCGACAGCAGACGATCCGCGCGAGAAGCAAAATTGGTATAAGTGACAAAATTGGAGCGCTTAAACCTGTCAATTCCGCGCCAATTGGGATATTGGCGCTCTGGCGCGAGTATTTCTTTTGGAACCACACCAATGGGCGTGACTGTTCAAAAATAAATCGCGCCAACCCATTCGCCTGTTAAAATTAGCGCGCCTGTTTCAACCGAAACCGCGCCAACGCCAAAGCTCCACCTTCCGCAACTTACTCGCATGTACCAGCTCCACAACATGCTCTGATACCAATTATTGGAGCAAACAATGCGCATCGGAAATTTAAAAGGCATACACAGCACAAAAAAATCATACAAAGATAACACAAGGATTTAACGTGGTTCACCCAACCAATCTGGGCTACATCCACCAAAACAGAGGCATCGACAATCTTATTATTAAACAGGAGATTACAACAATTTATTTCCTCACACACTCTCTACCATATCACTATCTTGTACAAGCCTATATTTTTATAGCTAGGAGTATAAAACTGAATCATAAATTCTCTCACAAAAAATATAGGATGCATTAACTCCTCCTCAACAAAATGGAGCTAATATAGCAACAAATCCTATTGTTGTCACCTACATGATATTTTTGCCCAATTTAATAAAACCGAAGATATCAACAGTCTAAGGATACGTTTAGACTCAATTTATTGCAAAACACCAAATCTAAAGAATCCACAAAACCCTAGTGACTTATCTGGCGTATAAAGCTCTTAAAATAAAAGCTTCCACAAGCAAAGCAATGCAATACACAGTTCCTCAAAATGTAGGCCGCGATAGACACTGCTCTGTCGATTCAGACTCTCACTTTTCAGCCTTTTAAGCAAGCAACCCAACCTGTGTATATATTCCTTGTGTAAAACCTTGAATGTCAACACAAAATATCTATACTTTCAGGTTTTAAAGTCGTAAAATCTCAAAACCCCAATGTTTGTAGCTTCGAAGAAGTAATGATCTGTGTTCAAAGATTGAAATTTTTAAGATTCGAACCTTACCGACACAATAAAACCTACAACGACAAACCCTTGGGTTGTGCAATTTGAAGTCGCAGCCTCCATTCACATCCACCAGCATACTGTAATTTACCGATTCGATTAAAGACCCAAGACCATTAAAATGAAAACCCGCACACTCGCTTTCCAAAATCATCATTTGCTAGCCAACACTTACCAGGAATTCTTTGATATAGTAAGTTCTAAAGAAGGAACGGGTCATAAAGAGGAAGAAACGAACAAAAGAAAGAAATTATATTAGGAAAGGTGTAGAGTTCAGTAAAATTGACCTAGACATTAAAATGTCTATATTCCATAAAAGTTGAAATTAAATCGACCATCAAAGTGGTATGTAATTGAATAAAAATAATCAATATCACAATGTAACTGTATTACATGAAGTTCGATCATTACAGTCTCTTAATGTGATTCCTAGTCATCAAATATCTTTAACTCTTTTAAAGTAAATTTATTAGTCTGTTGTATAATAAGCAGCATTCATATTACCTTGTCGTATCACACAAATTCAATAACTTTCAATACGACATGCTACAATATTTATACTTTTACAACAGTATCTTTACTTACAGAATTTTGTCATGAAAATCATCTATTAGATATTGGTTGCCAAGAAACTGTCAGAACATACACATCCTCTTATGGAAGGTGTTCTAACCAAAATTTTAAAGTCTTAAGGTCCCGAAGGGTTTGAACTTGTTCTGATACCATATGTAACAACCCAAAATAAACATGTAACTAATCAACTAATTAAAATCAAGTTCAAACTATGAGTAGCACACTTACCTATGGTTGAAGCCTGCTTATCACAACAAGGTTTTGGGGATGACTCTCCACCCAACCAGAGGCTCAATTATGCAAGGATTTGCTACAACTGGCCAACCCCGAGCCCTTAATCAATGTACTACTGCCAATGACTCCCAAGTCTTAGAACACCATTCTCCCAAGAGAATGAAAGATAGAAACTCAGAAAAATGGAATGCCTTCCATCCTCCTCACCCTTTAATAAATAGAGCAAACATTGGATGGGGAACCACATGCACACACTCCATGTGTCTACATGCGACTTTGATTTTTAGCTTTCTTTACTTTTCTTTTGATTTTTTTAGTTTCTTGTTTTATTTCTTTTCTTTTCTTTAGCTTTCTTGTTTTATTTTCTTCTTTTTCCCATTTTTCGTGTTTTATTTATTCTTATTTAGAGAATAACCATTTTTTTTTTTATTATTTTTTATTAATTATTTTGTATATATTTTTAATATCATTTATTATTTATGATTTTTATATTTTAGTGATTATTTTTATTATTTTATATTATTTATTATTATATATTATTTATTATTAAGGGAAGGGATATTACAGTTAATTTGTCAAGGAGAGAAGGTCGGCTAGGGCTTGATTAGCCCTCTTGATAGTTCATTGGGAGCCACCTGTTTGTGTATAAATAAGAGTTAAGTTGAAGGAATTTCAACACATCTAAGTGCAAAAATAAGGATCACATTTCTTTTGGGCCACATATATAAGGAGCATACTTCATAAAGGATTAGAGGATTTATGGATGATCTCTAATGACTGTTAATGGTCGAGTTTGATCTGTGTAGGAGGCCAAGACTTGAGGGACAAGTCTAGTTCTATTTGTGCATAGTTTTTGTGACACATTTCCTATTTTTAGGTGCCAAGATACTCTATATGTAGGCCAAGGTAATTATGCATAGATTGGTGAAATATTTATGTGTGGGAATATCTCCATTCCTTAGATATATAATCCCTTCTTAATACTGTAAAATCTCTATCACTCCAACTTTCTTCTCGCTCCACTGCAACTCTTCCCAATATTCTGCAATAGGTCATTTTATCCGCCAAGATCCTCCCCCTAGCACGAGGGTTTGAAGCTCCCATGTTGACTTGAGGGGAAAGGTAGAAACCTTTCCTTTGCCAATAGGATCTTTATCCACAAAGGGATTTCTATTTTTTTTGTTTTCTAATTTTATGGATTTTTTAATAACATAAGTAAATAAAAAGACAAGAAATTGAATTTTGTAAAAAAAAAGTGGTTGGTTTTTGGCTTTAGGGCTAATGGCTCATCTCCATTGAGGCTTAATGTGGTCAATATGAATGGCCCTCTTAAGTTGGTTATCTAATGTTTGCGGATTAGGACAAGAGGATGGTACCCTGAGAGGTTAAATTAATGTGTTATCTAATCAAGATAATTTGTGAAACCAAGACCTACTAGAATGGATCCCTCCAAGGAGAAGCATTCAACCACATGATTAATTATGGAATGGATTAAAATCAAAACCCTTGTTGAGGAACCTCTAGGGTATGACCAAATAAGCTAATTTAATGCTTACCTCACTCCAACAAAGGAGAAGTGAGAGATTTATCCTAGATGTCTCCCTCCAAGTGACAAATTTTCCCTTAAAATGGATTGATCTTGATAATCTTCTAATAATATTGAATTATCACAATATTATCTTAATATTATGAAGAATAACCAAGAAAAATATACTTAAAATTTTCCACCAAAGGTTCGTGGAAATATTGCATTATGGCACAATGCTCTCAACAATTACAACAATTTGGGAGGAGAGAGAGCTCTCATATTCATAGATGAGGCTTTTGACAACTATCTTCCTTTAAATCCTTAGTTTATGATAAGAAGCATTAAGAAGCATTAACTTGGTATCCACAACATTCTTGAAGACTAAGTCATTACATTAAAATTCATCGTTACATTTTTTCCCCTACCCTATACAAATTGATTGATAGATCAATAAGAGCCTAATGTTCTGGTAATGTTAATTGAAGCACACTGCAAGATGTATATATATATATATATATATATGAAAATCCTCCTTCTTCCAAGGTTAATAAAGATCCAATGTTATCCTTATCTTGCTTGATGTTTTGTAGAGGAGGCTCAACATTCAAATATTAAGTAGAAAACTCCTTTAATTTGCTTGGATTTCATTTGAATTTACTTCGTTTAATTTGTTAGGGTTTTGTTTCCTTTCTTCTTGGATTGAGAATGTTCCATAGATGCTTTATTGAACTGATTTGACCATTTTTTCACTTGTAGAAGGTACAACATTTCCACATTTAACCCCATGACTTCCCCAAGGAGAGGTTAACCCCTCCACGGGGGCTTCACTCAATGAACTTCTATCATATCACGTGCGTTCATGGCATACTAAAAAATAATCCTAATTTGGATATGTATTAGAAAATACCTTTAAAAATAACATTATTTAACTCCCTACCAATACAAAACCAATACACCTTCCCAATTTAAAAAACCCCTACTTTCACTAGATATTGTAGATCTCCATTTTTTCATTAACATTTTCTATACCCTTTTATACTTTTTCAGTAACTTTGATCTCCATTTTTTATACCTCCCAATATAAAAACACTTTACCCCCAATATATTCTCAATATATTATTTCATTCTTTCCTCAATATATATCCCCAAATATGAATGCACATGGTATGATATTGCTCCCCTAGTTAAGACCCCGTGAACCCCTCCCAAGGGATTAAAATCAATTAGAAAAGGAATTTTGAGTAGGGAATTTTGGATGCTCTAACTTGGAGTTAATTTTTAATTACACAAAGAGTCTAATAGGCCTATTTCTCGCCATGTATAATGAAAAAAATGCCTCTTGGATTGCGAAAAAATTGTGTATTTTGAGACTGCCATGAAAAATGAGGACCATGGCCAAAGTGGTGTGCATACATAAGATAAATATTTATTGTGGGGAATAAAAGTTACATGTGCTAAGATAATAATGAAATAGATTTTTCCACCCTTACATAGTCTGATAAGTGTTATAGGGACAATAATAATAAATGTTCCTATAATCCATGCATCCTAATAGATCCAAACCACACTATCTCCAAAGTTTTCTCAAGACATAAGAATGCCCATCAAGGGAAGGAGTTACCACCCACCAGGGAATAATTACAACAAGCATCATAGATACTTATATAAGGAATATGGGGCCTAATACGACTAAGTCATTTTTGTCCACCCAAGGGGAACTAGGACAAAAGTTGTACCCTTCATATCATATAGCCTATAAGTTCATAAAATTTCACACATTTGTGTTTATAGATTGTCTTTTCTTTAGATAAAAGAAATTAGGGTACCCTTTTTGAAGGAGGGGTAAAAGGCTCAACCTTTTAGGATGCAAGGAAAAAAGGGCCCTCAGGTGACTCTGTTGGGTGTTACCATGGCCTTTTCTCTTTTGGTGGTCCCTATCCCTACCATTGATATTTGAATCTCAATGAGATTCTAGTCTTGTTTCTTTGATAAGGTTGGTATTATCTATTTTTCACTAATATGTGGCCCATATTGGTATGTTTATATAGCTAGGAGGCCCTTCTATTAAAAAAGTATTATATTTATTCATGTGCTTAGGGGAATTTTGTCAACAAATTTGATGCAATAGTTGGCAAAGACTTTATTCTCCACTCTATCCCATAGTTCTATAGTATGTTGGAATTTCCATGAAACTGTGATACCCTACCTTTAACCCCTACTTATGTTGGTTATCCTTATTAACCCTAATGGACAGGCTTCGTAATAATAATCTTCAATTATATCCTCATTTGATCCTCTCTAATATTGAAAATAATATTAGAAAAATCCATTATTGCATCTTGGAAACAATAGAAAGGTCACACATGACATTTGAAATGATAGGTGTTCAAATGGATATTTTAGAAGGCCTCGCTAAAGAGACTTAGCTAGATATAGGAAAAATGTATTTGAAAATATGTTGGGAATGTGTTATATTCTTTGCATGATTATCCCCATGTGTTGTACAATTTTTTGGGAATAGTGTGGGGGCTAGATGGGGGTAGTAGCCCCCTTTCATGGGGATTTGAAGGTATTGCCCTCCCACCCCAGATCCAAAAAAAAATATTGGTGGTTTTTTGCATCCATTTTTGGCACATCGTTTTTTGCTAAAAGTGGTTTTGTGGCATATGGAGCTTTTGCCCATGGTTTTTCTGGTTTCAATTAAAAACTACAATTGTATTCTAATCCATGGTTAATTTATTGGTGGTTTATGGATGTCATGGGATATATATTGTGTTATAAAACTATATAGAAGAATATATTAGAAAAATCTTATTGTTTTTCTGAGTTTGTGTTTCTAGGATAAAATATTTGTGTTAATGTGTGTGTTTGCAATTGAATATTTTCTATTTTATTAAGAATTGTTGTGCAATAATTAATTGTATACAGTTAAAACCTACAAAATAGAGGATATATTAATTGGGTCGATGTCATGACGTGGCATACAAGCATCCTTTCAACACAATAGTAACAAGGACCTCAACAACAAACATCATCTCCGCAAATCAGAAGAAAGACATGGCATAACTACATCATTTACCTCCACTTTCGGGGATGGATATAAAATGAAAATCTCACCTAACAAAATGGACTGCACCACTGAATTTGTTGTGCAAAATTGTGTCAAACGACTATAAAATTTTCCCCTTTATTACACCATCAAAATTTGGACCCTTAGGAATCTCAAAGATTCCCCAAAGATTCCTTCCTTAGGATGGCCAAAAAATCCACTGCTTGAATAAATATTTTGAGCACACTAATACACTCCCTGTGAAATTCTATGAAAAATTACTATAAAATTAGCATCATTCTGCTTCGGTCAAAAATTAGCCTCTAAGGGAATCTTTTAGATTTCACAAGATTCTACAATGATTCCTTGCGGCTAGATTCCTAAATTTTTGTTGCTCAGATGGGGAAACGGATCACAAAGTTGGACTCTTGGAGAGAAAATGTGCAAAAATGACTATAAACTTGTCAAATTCTAACATTGGTACCTCTAGCCCTCTAAGGGAATCTTTTCAACATCTAGTGGATTCCCCCGCTCATGGTTCCACTATCCCTACCACTTAGGGTTTTGTGCCCGGACCTCCACCTCCCTCCCTAGAAAAATGAATTGATCTCTTATATAATTTTTTTGGCAGATTAGCCAAGCTATGGGCTATTGGTCCAATGGTTAATATTGGCAGATTTGGTGGGGGTGGATAGGGTTCAAATCCGATAAACCCCATATATGGCGCATTGTTTTGATTTATTAACTCGGCAGTTAATATTGGCATTTGTTTTTGTTAAATTTTCATAGGGGTACAATTTTCTTTGCTTTGATAATTGATTTTCATCTAATACATTAAGTTTACCCCATATCATCATGAAATTGTTCAGGTCTACACCATTATACATTATCATATTCAATTATATAGAAATAACATGACCATCATCATCATCAATGCAACGGAATATAAAAGGAATAGTAAAAGAAAAGCATGCACACATATAGAGACACCAGGAATTGTCTGAGACCAGGGAAAAACCCACTATGGGGAAAACTTTTGCAAATATTCTTCTTCTTAGATTGTCATCAAATGATTTAGAAAAAGAGAGTATAATGATCCATAAATTTATCTATGCAACAAAACAACTATGATATCCTTGAAATAGATCTAATCATGCTTGAAAATAGCACCTTGATTCTGATGACTGTAATATCTTGTCACTGACTATAGATGACTACTTGATACTACTATTAGTGTGCCAAACATTACCGAACACTGAGCAGAAACTTCAGAATACTGAAATCTTATCTTTGAGTCTTAGACATAAGGGGGAGGAGTTGTGCGAGCATTTATAGAAGACCTGAACGCTCTCTGTGAACTGTATGCCAATGTCTATGGTAGCCCGGATGATCCCAGACCATTCTGTGCATGCATCCAGAGACAAAATCACTAGATCTACTAAAAAACCCTTGGACACTCTCTTATACTTACTGTGCATGCATCCGAGACCTCCCGAATGCTCTCATGACCACTCTATGTGAGCTTTCAGGTACTGACACCTCCATATTTTCCTTTGGAACCATGGACACTCTCATAATATTCTGTGCCAATGTCTATGGGTCTCTAGATGCTCTCATAGTCTTGTGTGCAAGCAATCAGAGACTAAAATTCCCAGTTCTGTGCCAACATCCAGGGGCTAGAGAGCCCTAGATCAGTGTGAGCTTCGATCTTGAGATTGCGGACCCTTGTGTGAACTTTCCTCCGACAGACCTATGTGAACCAAGACAATAAGAGAAGAGAAGATGGCTTGATTGAATGTGTCTAAATGAGCTTAAGGTCTCTTCTATTCATAGGCTTTCATTAGGGTCCACTTGGGGTTAAGAAATTACCCATGTGGTTGGGGCTGACCCATTCCATAATACATGTATGAATAAAATAAGTCATAACTCAACTTCCGCTTAACCAAATTGGGTGATCTTTAGGTCAAATTTGGTCCTCTCAAAAAGAGTAATATAATGCAATCATTATCTTGGTCATGAAAGACCATCATTAACTTGCACCCGCCCTTCTTTCCTTATTTGATCTTACCAATAATGAAATATGTGGTTCTTCTTCTATCAATTTTGTTCTTTTCTGTAGATTTTGATACATCATCATTCAATTCAAACTCTATCTTCTTTGGTTTTATCTCCCTTGGAAGGACTTTCTATTTTAAACTATATTTGATTTCTCTAAATACTACATCTAAACTATAAACAATCTTCTTAGTTTCTATGTTCCAAATCTTATAACCTTTAAAACATCTTTATAGCCAATAAAGATATATAGTTTAGACCTAGTTTTATTTGGAATGTGTACATAGGAATCATAGCCATTTACCATGAGATGTTCCAAGTTTTTTTACCAAACCATACTATTTTTTTATATAAAACTAGAGTCTATTACAAAATCTTAAATCACTGATGCTACCAATGCAAGTATCACAATAACACTACTTTGCACAGTGGAATAATATATAGTAGTAAATTAACATGTGCACAAATATAGAAAAGTTATTTACAATTTTTTACAACTCAACTTAATTATATTAACAAATTGATAATACAATAGTCTAGGGCTCCCATACTACGGATAATGGCCCTCATATATCCTTTGATACAAGATAACAACAACTAGGGCTTGCTTTCAATATTTTGATAACCAATCTATCCTTAAAAAGTACTTTTAATGTATAGATGTTGTAGAGCTCCTCACAATTGCATTTTTCATACCCTAAACACATCTGCCTTGTCTTTCAGTTCTAGATTTGCAACAACTCTAATCTGCCTCTATTAATTAACCAATTCCATTAGGTCACTAAAATTGTCTCCAACTACTCTTTAGTTGATCATTAGTCCTTCAAGACATTAACACATTGAGACTCTTGACGAGTTGTTCATACCTCTCAACCCCCCACTATTGCTCCTCATTTCTTTTAGGACTTTCTTCCCACTAGTGCATTCCTATGTTTCCCAATGAAGAGACACTTAGGGCTGCAGGGCTTCCCACTATCACTATCGAATGTCCTTATCCAATAATGAATTTAGGGTATGGGGGGCTTCCAAATTTATTTTGTAGATGTCCTTCTCACAAGACAAGTCTAGGGCTACAAGTTGCTCCTAGATGATCGTACCTGTGAGATCTTATTATTCCACTTCTAACAATCCCTTAATAATTTAAGAGACTTGTTCTGTAGGTCTTGAATAAAACCCCTACAACCCTCCACAAGATTCTCTTTAGGTTGATCTAACTTTACCTCTTCTAGAATCCACCTTAGTCAATTAAGGTGCTACTCTAGGCCACACTTGGTCCACTCTCATGCTTCCCTTAAATAGTTCATGAGTTTCCAATACAAATCTCCAATCTAGACCTTGTCCTCTACTAACAAATCACCCTTGAAAACATCATCAATACATAACTTAGGGTTGGATTCTCTATGTTGTATCCTTTGGTTAGTGCTTCTAATAGCCAATTAGCCCTCTCCAAAATTCTCTAACAACCTCCTATATTGTGGCCTTTCTCCCTTATGCTATTTTTCCCATATGCTGGTATCTAAGGAACTTTCCAGCCGATGTTTAGGCCTTTTGGACTCCTTCCAATGGAGGTACAAGGCTTCAGCCCTCCTATCCAATCGTTGTAAAAGAATGTGATTCCTTTTGGAGATAATCCCACACATAAATATTTCACCAATCTACCCATAATTACCTTGGACTACATATAGAGTATCTTGGCACCTAAAAATAGGAAATGTGCCACAAAAACTATGCACAAATAGAACTAGACTTCTCCCTCAAGTCTTGGCCTCCTCCAAATATCAAACTCAGCTATCAACAGTCACTAGAGATCATCCATAAACCCTATAATCTTTGATGAAGTATGCTCCTTATATATGCGGCCCAAATCAAATGTGATCCTTGTGATATTTTTGCACTTAGATGTGTTGAAATTCCTTCAACTTAACTCTTATTTATAAACAAACATGTGGCTCCTAATGAAATATCAAGAGGGTTAATCTAGCCCTAGCTGACCTTCTCTCCTTGAAAAATTAACCCACAACCACATATAAAAATTCACAACTCCATTTTGATACGTCCTTTTTAAGTGCTTCAAGTGACCCCTAGCTCCTCTAGGGCTGACCCTTTACCTCCCTGTGTCAAACCATGGTTTCTCTTGGTGGTTTCACACCCACAAGCTTGGGTACAAAGCCTAGGGACTTGGGTTCTTTATCCACAAGCCACATTTGTGTGCCAATTCTTCCAAAACCCACTATCCTAGGGTTTTGAGTACCTCTCAAGGTGCAAATATCAACACTTCTTCTTAGCGAGGGAGGCACCTCCAACTCTAGGAAGTCTCCATCAACTTCATCACTAACACCACTCACCCATATGGCATCCATCACTACAGTAAACTCTATAGAATTAACCTTGTAATATCGATAGTTCCTTTGCATCATCTCATCTTAACTTGAAGACCTTATCACTTCCATAGGTCTACTCCCTCTGAAGCTAGGCTCCCTTTGAGTTTACACAGTCTCCAATGACTTAATATAATATTGACCTCATGCCCTACAAGGCCAGTCTAAGTTGCGGTGGAACATGTGCCATCATTAACCTAACTTAGTCCTACTAGCACTCGTCCTCTTGGATCAAACACCATCTGTGCACACCCTCCACTCTTAGATATGAAACATCACAATCTAATGAAGAAACTAGCCTTCCAATATCCATTCCATCATATGAAGCAATCCTAATCAAACCAATATAATCCATGTCAAATAAACCCTCGATCTTTCCCAAAAATCCATGGAAAGTCAGAGGAAGTTCATGGTCAACCACCTACCCTACAAAAAAATTGTTTTTCACTAGGTTTTCCACTAATCCACCAAAACTCCCAGTCAATCTCACTTCCAAGCTATTCAAGACCACATCTCCATGACTTCATTTGAACCCTTTGATCCATGCTTTAGATAATCTATCTCCCTTTGAGCTACTTCACTATGCACACTCTGATTCACTGGTCCTTCAAAGTCACTCTGATACTATGTTTTTTTTATGTGATACTAGGGTCTAGGATAGAATCTTAAATCACTGGTGTTACCAATCCAAATATCACAACAAGGCTACTTTACATAGTAGAATAATATATTTTTAAATTTGTCAAACACTTCATATTTCTTCCTCACAAAATAAAATTACGTATTTCTTGAGAAGTCATATATAAATGAGACATAATGCATACAATTTCCTAGTGATTGAACCAACACATTTCCGAACACATCATTATGAACCCACTACAATATTTCTTTTTTCACCATACTGTTAGAGGATAATCTTACTTAATTATGTTTCTTTTATAGGAAATGCTCATATAAATCAAAATATAGAGAGTAATTATACATACATTCTACCATACCTTTACCATGTAGTGCTTAAAGGCCCCTCTTTCTGGTATGTCCCAGTTTTTTATTCCATAGCATAGTCTTATTTCTAGATACTACAAGATTTTTTCCCTCTTTAGTTCCATTATGAGGAACAAAGGGATTGTTGCACACATCACTAATGGTCCTTCTCAATATCTTATATAGAGTTCAAAGCTTAACTCCTCTTGGTAATACCATTGCTCCTTGAACTATTCTATACATTTTCTTTTCAAACATTGTTTTTACACTTGCATCACTCATCTTGATTATTGAAATCAAATATATGGTCAATATTGTGATGCGTAGAACACTAGAGAGTGTTTTAATCCTTCCATCCATGCGATTCAATGTGCATTTTATTCATCTTATGGTTTTGGTTGTCGATAAATCTCCTAGGAAAATGTCATTCCCATCGTACCTTTCATACACACAAACCACTCCTTGTGACGAGTCATATGACAAGATTCAATTGAGTTAACCAACCATGCCTCAAGCTCTACATGTGTGCATGAAAAAGGCAAGTACACATTCCCTACTTCATCTAAAGGTTTTTTCTTATATAGAAGGAGTATCATAAGATCCTTTTCTTTATGTCTTCTTTTTTGCATCTCCAACATACCTTTACAAATTTTCCTGGAGATTATATCTTCCTCTAGATTTAGATCTCTTACTTCAGGAATTATTTTTGTTTCTATACTAATAAATCCCTATCGAATACTTTAGAAAAATTGATTAGAAAATATATAGAAAAAATAAAATTAAATAATATTTTTATAAATTTTATTTTTTTTTGTTTTTTTGCCTTACTCCAACGAGACTTTGAGCCTTTTAATCTAATAATTTATTATAATACTTTTAATAGATGATCAGTAATTAGCTACACATTGAGAGCAACATTATAATATAGTTAAATTACGCCATATTTTATAATTTAAACTATAAGTTATATATATTATTCATACATATTAAATGATACATCTATTATGATAATTAGGTTATTTTAATATATCTCTTTCATTAAAATAAATTGATTTTTTAAATAATATTTTTCATAGTTTCGTAAAGTTAAAGACATATTTTAACTTAAAATCATTAAATATTACGTTTTTTATATAATTATATATTATGATATTTTAAGAAATATTTAATATTTTAGTTAAAATTAAAAATTAATGTAAAAGTAACAAAAAAAATGTTACGTTTGGATAGTGTTTGTGACTGTGTTGTTAATTTACTCGTAGATGTTGAAGACAATGATCCAATTCACTGCTCTATTCGAATGTTATTCTTGGATATGACCCTGATATAGCCTCACCACTACCAAACTTTCAAAAAAAAATTAAACAATATAATACAATTTAATTTCTTTTAATAATACAAGCCTTCAAGAAGAAATTTCCCATGTTGAATTTGACATTTCACATGAGAAAAAATTCATTACTAACTCTAAGGTGCTTGTGAAAGTAGCAAGACAAGTTCCAAACATAGGCCACTCTTGGGGTCACCTCAATCATTATAGTTGTTCTTTACTAACACCTCATGTTGTTGTTTGGCTATGTGTTGGTGGATAGGAACACTTCGACAGAAGAGATGCTTCTTTAATTAAATGAATGAATTATAGGTGTTACTGCACTCAATGGACCAAAGACTAGAGAAAATTGAAGGTTGCCTTAACTTGCCCCCTGCTCTAGATTGTTCTCCAAGAGATAATGGGGATCATATCCATCTGGAAACCTCAGGCTCTAGAAAGTATTGAATGTTAACTATGTTCTCTAGTTGATTACTATCAAGTCCTAGTTTTTTTTTTTTTTTGCTTGAGTATAACCCTAGAGGCCACTTATTTCAAACAAAGTTGTTGGCTTTTTGGTACATTGTTACTAAATTATTTGTGTGCCTCTTAAAGGAAAAGAAATTTTATGCCTCACCTAGTTTCCCTAATGGAAGACCAAGACACATTTCAATTTATTATAGTTATTATAAATAATGAAAAAACTTGTACCTAGAAAAAAAATAATTACAAATAACAAATAAATTACAATTATTTTTATTATGAGCTACATGTGTAATTCTTTGGGTGTTAACCTTTAGTTGACATGTATCCATTTTATTGCACTGAGACACACATTCAATAGGCTAGTATGAGGAAGATGTATAATTTCTTTTGTGCTCAAACTTGAGATACATTAGTGCCTCAACCATAAATATTTCTAGATTTTGAACTCCTCTCCACAATTTTTTTCCCTTTAGGGTATTTCTAGTTTATCTCACTAGCATTGGATTTCAGTTAAACTCGAGTTTGTATATATATAGGGTTCAAATTTGATTTCATCATTACCCTATAAGGACCCTTTAGCCTCTGATAGAGGGGTATACAAATTTTCCAATATAAATGAAATTGAAATAAAAATTTGCTTATCAAATTTGCAAAGAAAACCATTTCTAATTTTTTCAGTTGAAGGATAAAGTTTAATTTATAATATGTTTTACC
>APFE031112321.1:17739-100836 GCA_000404065.3 Pinus taeda | reverse complement strand
TATTATCTATTGTTAGGTCGGCTGGGTTAATTATGACTCCTTAGACTCCTATATATAGAAAGGAGGTTTTTTCATTTGTATCATCCAAGAATTGTTCATTTATGTAATGTAAAGGAGGTTTCCCCCTTGAAGAGGCTGGATTCTAAGGTGTTGATCTATCTTTTCTATCTTTTCTTGAGCTGGTTTCATAACAGTCAAAATTTTGGGAGGCTGAATTAGTGTGGAGGGAAGGTCTGGTCTTGGTCTAGGGTGAAGAGTCTCAAAGAATTATTGAAAGGAAGAGTTATCTTGACTGGGTTTTCCCCTCGAGGGGGGTTTTTCCCTGGCATGTGCCTACATCCAATGTCTATTTTTTTATGTGCTGCTTCTTTGGTAATTGCTCGATGAACTAAAATAAAGAAGATATAAAGAATAATAATAACAAGAAACATCATAAGTAATTATCAAGAATAATAAAATATTTCTGCCTTTTTTATTTTCTAACACTCAGAAGGTTCAAATTTGTAGCTTCAATGTAGTAGGATCTCTTCAGAGTTGGGAAAATTACCTTCAACGGGTTGAGATTAGAGTATGCCTTGGAAGGAATATCAAATTTAATTACATGGAAGGATCACATGGAAGTGGTGCTTGATGACAATGGACTGCTAGAATATGTCAAGATAGACATTGCAAAACCAACATCAGTTGATCCCCAAAACCTATCCTAATGGAATAAATATGTAGCCAAGGTGAGGAGAATAATCTTGGAGGGAGTGCAAGACCACATTGTCTCAAATCTCCATGGGAAATAAACTCCTTTCGCAATGTGGTAGGCACTGAAAGATCTATTCCAGAATAGCAACGATAATAGAAAACTAGCCCTCAAAGACAAAATTTGGAATATCAAGATGCAGAAGAACGACACTATTCCATAGTATCTCAACAGATTTACCCAAGTTCTTGATGAGCTTGGAGGGGTTGGTGTGAATGTTGTAGGAAATGACCTGGTGAGCTGACTCTTCTAGCCCTTCCCAAAAGTTGGCATAGCTACCAGGACTCAGTGAATGGGAGGGAGAAATTACCAAATTGGAACGCTTGTGGTTCAATTTGGTACAAGAAGAGATTAGGCAGAATACCAGAGATAAAACTTCATCCAAGGGTGAGGATGAAGAAAATTTTGCGTTGGTTAGAAAGGGAAAAAGAAGAGAAAAGGGAAGAAATGTCAAACCAAACAAGAATCTAACCAAGGGAGCAAGAAGAAAGATTCGTCCAAAATAAAATGCTTCAATTTTTAGGAATTTGGGCACTACGCTACAAAGTTTTCACACAAAAAGTTTGGCAAGAAGAACTCAGGAGGAGAAGCAGGCAAGGCATTGGCTTCATAGTTTGATCTAGACTTCACCCTTATTGCATGCATGTCCAACACTATGACGGGGAGTGTGTGGTGCTTGGACTCTAATGCCTCATTCCACATGATAGGGTGTAGAGAGTTTTTCAGTGACCTGGAAGAGAAAGGTATGTAGATGCATATTGAGCTTGGGGATGATGGAAGGTACAATGCTACTATGATTGGTACAAAAACCTTTTAGAGGGTGTCGGGACTCCTCTTCACCTCAACGATGTCATGTTTGTTCCAGGCATAAAGAAGAATCTCATCTCTATAGCAGTTTTGGAAGACCATGGTTATGATGTGATCTTTAGCAAAGGGAAAGCATTCCTGAGACACATAACCACTATACAGGTGAAGAAAATTGGGGTTCGTATGAAGAACCTGTATAAAATTGATGTGGAAGATTATGTCGCATTAAGTAGTAAGGTAGAGAAAGTGCAGGTCCGCGATGTTGGTGAAATTTAGAAAGGGATATTGGGCCATTTTCATCATGGCACCCTAAAAATTATGCAACAAATAACCACTAGCCTCCCTAAAGGAGTACTTGAGCAACAAGATGTTTGTAAAGGTTGTACCTTGGGGAAGTATGTGAAACCCACATTCCATGAGCGAGATAACAAAGCACATGCAGTCTTGGAAAGATTCCACTCTGATGTTTGTGGTCCTTTCTCAACATCCTCCACTGCTAGACACAAATACTTTGTTATTTTTATTTATTATTTCACAAAGAAGTGTTGGATATTCTTCATGTGGAAGAAGGATGAGACATTCTCAAAGTTTGTAGAAATCAAGGCACTAGTTGAGAAAGAGATTGGAAAGAAAGTGAAGCCTATCAAGAGTGACAATGGAGGTGAGTATGTTTTGAATGAATTCAAGGATTTTTGTGTGAAAGAAGGAATTTGAAGAGAGTTGACAATGCCCCAAAACCCATAGCAGAATGGGGTAGCTAAGAGAAAGAACCAGAGAATTGTTGGAGCTACAAGAGCTATGCTACATGACCAAGGCCTATCACTGCATTTGTGGGCAGGGGCATGTAACACAACAATCTACTTGTAGAAACGGAGTCCTCATGAGATTCTTGGTATGATTACACCAGAGGAGGATTTCTTAGGGAGGAAGTCAGATGTGTCTCACTTCAGGGATTTTGGAGACTCTATTTACTGCCATGTCTCCAAAGATTCGAGGAAGAAGCTTGAGATGGCAATAGAGTTGGAAGATTTTGTGGGCTAGACTGAAACTCCACACAATTACCGTGTGTAGTTACCTTCCATCAAAATGACAGTTGTGTGAAGGGATGTAAAGTTTGACAAAGAGAAAGCGATGTGGTGCTCTCTTGAGAGAGAGCTTCGGATTTTGCCAGAAGAGGAGATTTTAGTTTTGAAGGAGGAGACTCATGAAGTTGTGGAGCAACCACAAATAGAGGAGAAGTTAGTGGAGATATCCACTCAAGCATAACCATCCAGAGAAGGGAGAAAAATAACTAGGGAAGATAATAGACTAGTGCAGGATGCGAGGGAGAATGTGGGATCTCCTTCAAATTTGCGCATTCAAAGGAGGTCACCTAAGAGGTACAATGACTACATGGCTCTAATGACTGAGCTTGTAGAGATCGAGCCATCCTCTTTTGAGGAAGTAGTTGAGAAACTAGGTTTGGGTTGATGCAATGGTGAAAGAATGTGAATCCATCACAAAGAACAATGGTTGGGAAGTGGTCCCAAGAATGAAAAATAAATCAATTGTGGGTTTGAGATAAATCTTCAAGGTTAAGCATGCAACAAATGGAAGCATAAAGAAGTATAAGGCTAAATTTGTGGCCAAAGGATTCTCTCAAGTTGAAGGAATTGACTATGAGGAAACCTTCGCTCCTGTAGCAAAGGTATTCATCCATTATATCAATTGTTGCACTGGTTGCACAAATGGGGTGGAATATCCATTAGAGGTTTCATCGCTTCCAGAGACATCCTCAGGTTTCTTACAAGACCAATGCCTGGAACATCTAGATTTTGTGTGTATCATATGATTCTCAGGAAACTAGAGAGATCACACACACACAGAGACACACACATATATATATAAACATCATCGGTTGGTCCATTCATCTAAAGGCGCAAGCCATGTATTTTTGGTACTTATTCACCTATACAACTCACAAAAATATATGCATAAACTAGTGGAGGCCGAGTAGTTCAAGGACCTATAGTTTAATAAGTTTTGATATAGCAATGAGAGAGGATAAGGAAAATCAGTAACTCATCACATAGAGCTTGAAGCGTAAGGAATTCTACACTTATCTGAGTTCAAGGTAGACATAATGGATGAAAGAGGATGGGTGCGATGATTCATTGAGGGAATTTTTTTAAAATATAATATGAAAGATACATACAGGCACATGCATTAACGAGTCAATACAAATGAATCTGTAAGAACATATGAAACATTTATAGCAGCTATGGTTACATGAATTCAGAGAGGAAACATGAACATAGTGGAATTTAACAAAGGGATAACATAATGTAGTACTTGAAGGGGTAATCACCACCATTTCCTTAATATTCTAAAATATGCATATCATAAAGTCATACAGTCTTGAATATAACATGTAGTTATTTCTTTAGGATTCTGAACCTATGTGAAGTGTTTCTTTCCACTATTTATCTGGAGAGGGGAGCATTGAACAATAATTACGACAAAATATCTTCAGTCAAGCCTCAGTTTCCAGATCAATTGGCTGTCTCATCCTGGGATGGCTTCGTGGCCCAAAAAATCAATACAGAGTATTAATTACTTCATTAAATGGTCAACACATTACATGATTACAAAATAGGTCAAAGATTAGATGGAAACATCAACAAAATATCTCCATTCCCATATCTGGGATTGCCTTTGCCTAGGTTGTTGCTTGCCCACGGCCTGGTCACCTATGTCACTCAGTCGATTCCTGTCACTTATGCCTTTACTACTCAGATCGTTCGTTCTTCAAAATTGGGAGTAGTCAATATTAGTTTAATGCCACAGTACAAGAGCAAAGGTCGCCTAGGTGGTACTTCGCCTTCCCTCTGCATGGAGCAACATGTTGGATCATCAAGTCCTTCGGAGCTTCCATGTCTTCATTTATTCTATCAGTTTCGATCCTAGTTTCATGTCACAAGGGGCTTTCTGGGTCAGCCCATGTTGATTTTGAATGCTGCGTCTCCTTTCTTAAATTCCTCAGTTGCCGACCCACAACACCTTTAAAGTTTTGCATTACTTTATCGATGAGTTATCACTTGGGGGTTTTCCATTAAAGGTCCTTACGGGATGGGATATTTTGATCTAATTTATCCCCTTTTGCTTCATGTGACTGGGGCCTACGACCAAGATTTTAGTCTTTGGGTGCTAGGACCTTTGGGCTCGTGTCTGTGAGGCTCTCCCTTTTGTTAAACAAAATCCCGCATATCGGTGATTTCTGATGCTCTCCTTTGGTGTCTCCCCTTTACATTTGCGATCACCGATATGTGGGATTAGGCCCACCCGAGATATCACAATCGACCGTTTCATAGTATTTCCTCTGTTTTCTCCCCTTGACACTTGCGATCACCGATATGCATGGTTATGCCCACCTGAGATATTGCAATTGACCATTTCATAGTAGTACCTTTGTTTTCTCTATTTGATGACCATGCTACTGGATATCTGCTAAAAAATACCCTCAGTGTCCGACTGAGTGGAGGCGAAATAAATGTTTTAATGTTCGTTGATCTGGGTTGTTGATCCGGGCCAATTAAATCTGGGCCGTTGATCTGGGCTTGTTGGTATCACAATCAAAAGACAAGAGAGGGCCTTTTTACCATATTTCATAGTGCTTGCCAATTGTCTAGACATGAAACTTCAATAAAGCATGATACATAAAATATCACATCCGGGAGGGTTCTCGTACATTGCAATCGCAAGTTGGAAGGGACTTAGGCAGAGGAAGGAATTTCACTTATGCGATCCCCAATTTCAACATCTCAATTGGTAGGGGAAAGAATTATCGCAATTGGTGAGAAGGAAGGGTGAAGAGACTTGGATATGGCAATCAACGGGTTAAATTCACGATACGTGATATCACAATCACAAAATTTAAAAAGGGAGATGGGTGGATATGCATCATAAAAAGGGAAGGGGCCGATATTGATCCAGGTGGATCTTCAAATACATTGGCATGGAAAAGCTCAAAATTCAAAGTGGCATAAAAGCAAGTATCTTGACATCAGATCAAAGTGCTTGTCGCCCTGATTCCAATGGTGCAAATGACACTCTAATTTGAGTCTAGATGATGAAGTTACCACGAAAATAGTTTGCCTTAGTTCCTTTGGAAAATGAGGCATTTTCTAAGAAAAATGGACTTAAAGCCTTTAAAAGGAAAATCATAATCGGAGAAGTCAAAAGGTGGGCTTAAGGAAAGGACAGCAAAGCACCCGATTAGCGATGGTTGATTCAAGACTGAAGGTATGCAATTAGCGATTGCGATCAGTGATTGAAGAAGTGATCTGGTCGGCAGATTGTGTTGGCGATCAGTGTCAACAGATGCCAAAGGCAGGAACGCTGGGCCGTAGCGACGCGATATGCCAATGGCGACGTGCAATCTCAGCTGTCAGATCGAAAGCAGATCAACAATCCAGATTTAATCGGCGATATCGGCGATCAACGATCGGCATATCGATGATCAGCATATCGGCGACTGATGGATCGACATATCAACGATTGGCAATTGACGGATCCCTGCGACAGGGCCATTGAACAATGTGATAGCGACATGCGATGCAATCTAGACTGTCCAATCAAGGAACAAATCAACGGTCCAGATCTAATCGATGGATCGACGATTCCCGATATACCGGGCCATTGACATCAATAATAACGATCTGCGATAAGCACAGACCCAACAGGAAAATAAGGCATATTTTATATATTTTGAGATTCGATAAAAGGCTTTGTGGTCAAAATTTCCAATGTTTTGTGTATTATCTGTTTAAGTGGAAAAAGGCCATTTTTGGGGTTTTGGTTGTGCCCGCTGATCCTTCCATTCAACAACTTCTATTATAAACAAGCCAACCCCTGATATAAGTGCGCTTGTAACGAATCCATGATTATAAAACCTGATGAACGTAGAAAGTGCAGGGAGAGAGGATTTTGGCACACAGTTCTAGGTAGGAGCAGCACAGGAGGGTCGATAGAGAATTTTGTTTGAATTGGGAAAATCTTATATGTTTTCAGCCCCTCTCAATTCCACACATGCAGTGGTGCTATCCATTTCTCCATTCAAGTTCTCCATTTCTTAGCCATTTTCCAGAATGGAAGTATAAGCCTCTTTTTATGTAACTGATGACTGTATTCTATTCTTTTCATGCCATTTAATGAATGAAGGCCTCCCCATTGAGCAAGCAGGGCCCAGAGACATAGTCAAAGTTGGAAGAACTCCGTTATCAAGTCTTGTTGTCGTCTTTTTATGCCTTATGTGTTTCTTCTTCTTTCTTGGGTGCACATTAAATTTATGTGTTAAGCTGCAATTTTCACATGTGATTCTTTTCATACATCTATAAGAAAAATATCCCTAGATCAAGCGATATCAGAGCAGGGCTTTAGATGTGAATTTCATGTTTGTATGCTAACAAGAAACAGGCTCCAAAGAGGTGAAGGGGAACTAGAACCTTTCGATCTTGAAGTGGGGCGTGCACATCGAAGGAGAAACATGGATGAAGAGGCTCGTATTGAGGAGGAGCACAGTTTCAGAAAGACCTTCTATTCAATGGCAGAGAATGTCAGTCAGTTGGTTTTAAGGCTGGAGAAAGAAGAAGGGAGAAATGCAGAAGAACAAGGTTCAGCACATGGAAATGGTGGAGAAGACCCCCCTCCTTCTCCTTCCACGAGTGAAATTTCTTCTTCCTCTCACCACCATAATCGTAGAAATTCAAGGGATGCATCTAAGAAACCTTTCTTTAAATTAGATGTTAAATTTGATATTCCCATGTTTAATGGTGAAAGTAATGTAGAAAAGCTTAGTAACTGGATTAGGCATATTGAGGTCTACTGCAGGATTCAATAGACCGTGGAGGATGAGGCAAAGATTCAACTGGCCTCTCTAGGTTGAGAAGCACCTCTCTCGTTTGGTGGGAGAGAAAACTGCAGAGTAGTAAGAATGTGGGTAGCCTCTTTTCATCATGGCCTGATTCTATTTATGCGTTAAAGGAACAATTTTTATCCCTTGGGTTACAAGCAAAAAGCTTTAATGAATTGGCATTGTTTAAGGCAAGGCAAAGGTCAGGATGTTTAGAGTTTTACAGAGGAGTTTAGAAAGCAAGCACTTAATTTGGGTATTGCACTTGATACACCTGAAGTAGTAACTAAGTATATTGGATCATTGCATAGCTACATTAGGCATTCATTATTGTTGTTTGAACCAACCACTATTGACTCAACTAGCGTAAAGGCAATACATATTGAGAATAGGGGCAAAAATGAAAGAGATGATCATTCTAGAAAACCACCGTTCAAACCTCCCAATGGAAAATCCAAAGCGAAATGGAAAGGAAAGGAGAATAAGACGGTAACAACCAAAGAAGGAGAAAGGCCGTATTGCAATCACTGCAAAAAGGAAGGCCACGATGACGATCACTGTTGGAAACATCACCCAAAAAAGTGTCCAAAGAAGTATGGAGGAAAAGGGAAGCATAAGACAATGGTGACTGCGCAGCAAGACCTTGGAGAGTATTTCAGAGATGAAGCATTAATCACAACCACAGGAACAAAAGGTACTTTTACACCTCATGTTAATTTTGAATCATATGAAGGCACTAGTTCTGTGAATGAGTCCCTTCCTAATGATCGAAAGAGAATTGAACTATTTCATATCAGAGTTGTTGTAAATCATAATAAAGTTGAAAGTTTGTTTGATACTGGATCCCAAGCAAAATTAATCATAGAATCCTTGGTAAAGAAACTCGACTTAGAAACAAAACCACATCCGAAACCTTACCCACTTGGATGGATACATGATAAAGGGAAATTGAATGTAACCAACCAGTGTAAAGTCAAATTTGTAATCGCTTCTAAGTTAATGGATGAAGTAGAAATGGATGTGATCCCATTGGATATCTGTGGCATGGTGTTAGGGAGCCCATATCTGTATGATAGAAAGGTAGTCTTTTTCTGTCATGAAAACAAATACCAAATCACAAAAGATGGGGTAGAATACATAATAAGCGCTCATCAAACTAAAATCAATGCCAGCCTTGTAAGCGTAGGACAAATGAAAAGGTTGGTTAATTCCAGTAAGGGTTGCATGCTAATGGTTGTAAGGGAAAAAATGCAGAATTAGTTGATGCTTTCTAGGGTTGTGATTAGGAACATAAACATGAATTATTTGAATTAATTTCTAATTATGATGAGCTATTTCAGGAACCGAAGGGATTACCTTCGAAGAGGGAAATCCAACATGAAATCCATTTACAGCAAGACGCTCCTTTACCAAATATTGGCATGTACAGGATGTCAGCCATTGAGATGGAGGAAATCAAGAAACAGGTGCAGGAATTGCTGGACCAAGGGGTCATCAGGCCGAGCACTTCTCCGTGTGGTTCATCGATTGTGTTAGTCCCAAATAAAGATGACACATGGAGGATGTGTGTGGATTATCGCACACTAAACAAGATCATGGTGAAAAATCGTTACCCTCTTCCATGCATAGATGATTTATTAGACCTGTTAAAGAATGCTATCTATTTCACCAAATTGGATTTGCGTAGTGGTTATCACTAGGTCCGAATTGTAGACCAGGATGTGTGGAAAACCTCCTTCAAGACCAGACAGGGGCTGTTTGAATGGATGGTGATGCCATTCAGACTTTCCAATGCTTTAGCCACTTTCATGAGGGTCATGAATGATCTCTTTATGCCTTTCATTGATGAATTCGTTATTGTATATTTAGATGATATAATTGTATTTAGTAAAAGTTGGGTTGAACATGTGTGTCATGTAAAGAAAGTGCTTGGTGTACTGAAAAAAGAAAAACTCTTTGTAAAGTTGTCAAAGTGTGAGCTCAGAAAACCTCTTTGGGTTACTTAGGTCATATTGTTGGTCACGTTCAGTTAAAAATTGATCCCTCTAAAGTTGAAGCAATTGTAAATTGGCCTAAGCATACTAGTGTAACCGAGGTCCGCAACTTTTTAGGTGTAGTCCAGTATTGGAGGAGATTTATTGCCAATTTCTCTATTATTACAGCACCTTTGCACACATTGACAAGTGTGAAATAGGTATTCCAATGGGGAGGGAGACAACAGAATTCCTTCGAAACATTGAAGGAAAAGATCAACACCGTGCAATCTTAGCCTTACCCGATCTCCAACAACCATTTGAGATCAAAACCGATGCCAGCATTTATGCCATGGGAGCTGTACTGATGCAACAAAAGAAGCTAATTTGTTACCATTCTGAGAAGTTTTCTCAAGTTGTGATAAACTATCCCACTTATGACAAGGAGCTTTATGCCTTGGTGCAGAGTGTGAAAAAGTGGAAACACTACCTGATTGGCAAGGAGACCATCATCCATACAGATCATCAACCCTTGTAGTAGCTTCAGTCACAGACCAAGTTGCAGCAATCTCGTCATTTCAGGTGGATGGGTCTTCTTCAACAGTTTCATTTGGTAATAAAGTATAAGAAGGGCACTAACAATAAAGTGGCCGATATGCTATCTCGCCCTCCTATTTCTATTTCTATTATTTTGCATAATGCTTCGTTATCTTTTGAGAGCTATGCTGAAAAATATGCTAACGATGATGACTTTAAGGAGATTTATGCAAAAATAACCCATGGTTCACAGGTGGACAACTATCACTTGCAGGGGAAACTGTTGTATCACCTTGGCAAATTGTGTATTCCCATAGGGGAATGAGTAAATGTAATTCGAGAGGCCCACACGTGTCTTGTGTTTGGAAACTTTGCTGTCGAAAAGAATTTATGTCATGTACACAGATTTTGTTTTTAGCCTCATATGAGGAACATTATGGCTCGCTATGTAAAGGGTTGTGTGATGTGTTATGTTTCAAAGACCTCTAATAGAAAAATTGGGCTCAACACACCACTCCGTATTCCGAGTTGTCCATGGTAAAGTAGGTCGATGGAATTTGTAGGAGGTTTGCCTTTGTTTGCAATAGAGTCTATCGATGAGTTACCTATAGAAATCATCCTTGAAAAAAGAACCAAGACTTCATAGCGAGGAGATGTGGAATACCTTTGAGTGGGTTTCAAGGGAATGCACCCTTGCAAAGAAAATTGGTTGGAGAAGGAAAGGGTGAGGGAACAATTCCCTCACTTGCCAATTGAATAATGAAAGCTTTTGGCAGTCCAAAAGCTCCTCAATGGGGAGGATTGATCCAGTGGATCTTCAGATACAATGGCATGGAAAATCTCAAAATTCAAAGTGGTAGAAAATCAAGTATCTTGACATCAGATCGAAGTGCTCGTCGCCCTGATTCCAACGGTGCGAACGACACTCCAATCCTAATCCAGATGATGAAGTTATTGCGAAAAGAGTTTGCCTTAGTTCCTTTGGAAAATGAGGCATTTTCTCAAAAAATGGACTTAAAGCCTTTAAAAGGAAAATAGCAATCGGAGGAGTCAAAAGGTGGGTTTAAGGCAAGGACAGTGGAACCCCTGATTAGTGATGGCCGATATTGGGAATGAAGGCATGCGATTAGTGATTGTGATCGGCAATCGAAAGAGCAATCGAGTTAGCGGATTGGCATCGGTGGATGCTAAAGGCAAGACCCCTGGGCCATAGCGATGTGATATGTCGATGGCGACATGCAATCTCAGCCGTCGGATTGGAAGTAGATCAACGGTCTAGATATAATCGATGATCGACATATCAACGATCGGTATATTGGTGATCGATGGATCGACATATCGACGATCGGCGGATCCTCGTGACAGGGCCATTTAACAGTGCAATAGTGACATGCGATTTAATCTGGACCGTTCGATCAAGGAACAAATCAACGGTCTAGATCTAATTGGCAGATCGTCGTATCAGTGATCGACGATTCCCGATATACAGGGCCATTGACATCAGCGATAGTGATCTGCGATAGTGATCTGCAATAAGCATGGACTTGACAGGCAAATAAGGAAGATTTTATATATTTTGAGATCCGACAAAAGGCCTTGTGGTCGGAATTTCCAATGTTTTGTGTATTATCTGTTTAAGTAGAAAAAGGCCATTTTTGGGGTTTTGGTTGTGCTCGCCGATCCTTCCATTCAACGGCTTCTATTATAAACAAGATGACCCCTGATTTAAGTGTGTTTGTAAAAAATCCATGATTATAAAACCCGATGCACATAGAAAGTGCAAGGAGAGAGGACTTTGGCATGCAGTTCGAGGCAGGAGCAACACAGGAGGGTCGATAGAGCATTTTGTCTGAATTGGGAAAATCTTATATGTTTTCAACCCCTCTCAATGCCACAGACATAGTGGTGCTATCCATTTCTCCATCTGAGTTCTCCATTTCTCAGCCATTTTCCAGAATGCAGGTATAAGCCTCTTTTTATGTAACCGATGATTATATTCTCTTCTTTTCATGCCATTTAATGAATGAAGGCCTCCCCATTGATCGAGAAGGGCCTGAAGACGTAGTCCAAGTTGGACAAACTCCATTATCAAGTCTTGTTGTCTTCTTTTTATGCCTTATGTGTTTCTTCTTCTTTCTTAGGTGCACATTAAATTTTTGTGTTAAGCTGCAATTTTCACATGTGGTTATTTTCATACATCTATAAGCGAAAGATCTCTAGATCATATATTGATTATTGTTTGCGAGTCCTAACACTTAAAAAGGGTTTCAACATAATTTCTGAATGTTTTAAAACATTTCAAAGGGGAATGGGAAACACGGCTAGAGTTGGATATACAAAGGGATTTTGGCTAGAGCTAAAAAATGAGTCACTGTAGCTAGAGTTTAAAAAACAAAGGAATAAATGGGGTTTGTGAAAGAAATGGTTTTAGTAGAATATGGAAATTTCTCCAAAACAATTTAAACTATATCATTTCATCCTCCTTTAATATCCAATTTGCAAAGCACATCAACATTTTTCAGAAAAGTAGTAGACAGAAGCAAATGATTAATCAAAATAAAAGTTATTTATAGGGGTTATCATGGATAACATATGGCTTGGAGGATAGCTCCAAAATTCTCTCTTCTTTTTGCCTTCTTTGTACAATTGGAACTCTCCCTTCAGAGGGTGACAACATTGGCTCCACCTGGGGATGGGGCAATGGATTGCAATGCGTCGAGAACCTGTAGTCTGTGAACTTATCTTTTTGGTCATGGAGTCTTTTTAAACAAGTAAAAATGTTATGAAAGTGAAATTTTCAACAGTAACTGGAATTTCATATAATAATTACAACACATACACACACACTAGTATTTACAATAGGTGCAAGACAGGTACCTCTAATTCTGGAAATAGAGTTTTAGGAATTGACCGTTTACTGGCAGCTCCAACGATTCACCATCCAGATTTTCGAGCGGGTACGTATTATTTCCTTTCTCGTCTGAAATTTTGAAAGGGTTGAACGAAAGTGGATTGAATTTTCCATGTTTGCTTTTTTCTTCCCATTGAACATCCCATTAGAGAAGTAAATCTCCTGGTTGAAGAGGTCAATCCTTGGTTTTCTTGTCAAACAGGTATTTCATCTTCTGTTGGTAATTTTCCAATTTAGCCCCCACCTGTTCTCTGTTTTCATGAAGTTCGACCAATTTGTTTATCCTTCGTGTTAAGGCACTTGTCTCTTCCTTAGCTTCTTGTAGTAACTTCACCACTAGAATTGCTAATTGGATTGGGAAGACTGCATCCTTACCATACACTAGCTCGAATGGCGATTTTCCAGTGGATTGTTTAAGAGTTACTCATTTAGCCGAGAGGGAAAACTTCAATTAGGAGTCTCAATTCCTCTGAGTCTTGGTGATGGTCTTCTTCAGCACACCCAGCATAGTTTTGTTTGAGGACTTAGCCAAGCCGTTAACTTGAGGATAGTAGGTAGTGGAGTGCTAGATGATGATAGTGAATTTCTAACAGAAGCTGATGAATTTTGCGGATTTGAAGACTTGAGAATTGTAAGTGATGATTTTGGTAGGGCAACCAAAACGAGATAATATGTTTTCCTCCATAAACTTAATTATCACTGATTTAGCTTCGTTTATGGATGGGATATCCTCTACCCACTTGGTGAAATAATTTGTGGCTATTAATATCCACTTATGTTGGCCATTGGAAGGTCGGTTTATTTCTCCTATGAAGTCTAGTCCCCACTGTTTGAAGGGTTCTTCCACATGCACTGGAATCATAGGGAGAGGAGAAACTGTTTGTCTCTCAGCAAACACTTGGCACTTCTAACATGACCTGACTTGGGAATGAACATTTCCAAATAGTGTAGGTCAGTAGAATCTTGCCTTGAGGATTTTGTGAGCTGTGGTATTCCAGCTGTAATGACCTCCACAAACTCCTCCATGAAATTCCTCAATCACTTTATGAGTTTCGCCTTATACAAAACATAACAACAAAACTCCCACTGGCTCCTTCCAGTAGAGTTGACCATTGGATATGATATACTTTTGAGCTTGTAGTCTTAGAGTTTTGTATTTGGATTTATCCAGCCCTAGTGGGCACCTCAGGAATAAGAGATAATGGATGATATTCTTATACTAGGGTGAGCCCTCATATTTAGCATAAATCTTTTGCTCTGATGTTTTAATCCTGTTATGTTGAACCTCTATTCTGCCTTCCTCTGTTATTAGGTTTACCCCTAAAGCTTGGCAATTATATTATGATAAAACCTTGGCCAACCGCTGGCCTTTTATGAGCTTAGTAGGCTTTATGTCTAACTCATATTCCTGTATCTTTGCTATCCACCTACCCCTTTTTCCTTCATTGTCTCCTTGCAAAAAGATGTCCTTGACTACTGTTGTTGGGACAAATGTTGTGATTATTGATTGCAGCACATACATTCGAAATGCCTTCAAAGCCTTGACTAGTGCATAGGCTTGTTTCTCCAAGATGTCATATTTTAGCTCATCATCCCTCAGGACTTGGCTGAAGAAGGTAATGGGTTGTTCATAACCATCTTTATTCTTCTGTAGCAGAACTTTGGTAATAGTATGAGGAGAAGAAAAAGAAAATATATAAAAATGCGCTGAGTAGTCAGGGCTGACTAATACCAGGGCTTCAACCAAATCTTCTTTAATTCTAGTAAAAGTATCTCAAGGGGGCAAGGATCCACTTGAATTCATTTTCCTTTTTTATCATATCTGTAATACCCTTCACTATTTTTGCATAGTTGGGTATGAACCTCCTCAAGAAATTGTTTCTCTCCAAAAAGGCTTGGACCTCTTTCATATTTATGGGTACAGGAATATGATTGATAGCTTCGACTCGCTTAGGATCGATTTTCACTCCTTCTTGCACTACTATGTGTCCTAGTACCCTCCCATCACTCAGAGCGAACTGAGATTTCTTGGGATTCAAAGAAATACCATACCTCTTGCATTTCTCAAAGGTGAGCTTCAAGTGGAGGATGTGTTCCTCTTTTGATTGTCAGGGTGGATTGCCACTTGGGTTTAACCAGAGAGCCCATCCATCATGGACATTCTGACTGACCCAACCACCTTCTATAATATGTAATCCATATTTGGAAGTGAGTAGTTGTCTTTAAATGATGCCCTGTTAAGGTTTAGAAAATCTACACATAGCCTTATTTCTCCATTCTTTTTCCGGAATGGGACTAAGTTGTCCACCCACTCCGAATACCTTAAGAGCACTGTGATTTTAGCCTGTAGAAGTTTCCTCACTTATTCTTCAATGGAAGCGAGTAAGAGTGGATTAATATTCCTAAGCCTCTACTTGCATGGTTTTATTCCACCCTTTAAAAAAATCTTATGATGTATGATGTTAGTATCAAATGCTTTTAAGTCCCCATAAGACCAAGCAAAAACATCCTTATAGGTTATAAAGAGATTTAAATACCTTTTTTTATATTGCGAAGGTATTCCTTTTGATAGTCTGACCATCTGGGATTCATCCTCTTAGCCAATATTGCAATCTTCTGCTTATTCATCCATCTCCAGAGCCATTGGTTTGGAGGGTACATCATCCTAATTAAATAATATTTCCAGTGGGACTAGCCCACGAGGAATGGTATTCCCTTTCAGTTGTAGAATTTTATGTCCTGTCATTGTGTCTTCCCACGAAGTGGGTTCTTGATCTACCGCTTTTCCTCTCCTTGATCAAAGGTTGAGTTATCGAACTCCCCAACTACTTCAATAAATCGTTTGATATGCTCATCATCCGCCTCGTACCTGAGAAGTGGATTTGGAGGGGGTTTGAAATTACTTGCTACTATAGCAAGGGAATCAGCCATTATGTTTCCTTCTCAGGGAAGAAATTGGATATTAAAGGCCAAGAAGAAGTTATCAATCAAATCCCATACTTCATTCCGGTAAGTCCTCAATCTGGGGTGTTTAGCCTGGAACTGATTTTTGATCTTCTTTACAATTATCTCAGAGTCTCCATGCACAGTTAAGCATTCAATATTCACATTCCTTGTTGATTGTAGCCCAAAGATCAATGCTTCATACTCTTCCATGTTGTTGGTTGACTCAAACTCCAACTTGAATGAGAGAGGGGTATTGACAAGCTGCCCTAAGGAGATACCAACAATACTTCTGCTCCATTTCCCTCTTTGGAATTTTATCTATCAAAGTATAATTTCCACACTTTGTTTTCCTCTGTGTGCTGGTGTTCTAACTGCATATTTAGATGTACTAGTGTTGCTTCTAAGATGGTTTCATCTTCTTCTAGGAACATGCAGGAGAGGTTGCTTTCTTTTCCATACACTGGAGAATTTTTAGAACTTTCAGTCAGGGTCACATTCTTTTCAAATTTGGACTATTTGTACAACCCCCTTTCTTCGCCTCCAAAAGTGGGAATAGTGGCATAAGTTATATTTAACTTGATAGAGTCCCCCACCTTGGAACCCAAAGACCTAGATAGGAGCATGCCAAATCAAGGGGGAATATCTGCGACTATGATGTCCATACTACGCTCTTCACAGGAATTTGAGCCAGGTTTACTACCAGATGTTTTATCATTCCCAAGCATTTGACCCTCTTAGAGTCAAAGGAGTATAGGTCCTTGTATGGTTTGGTGATATGCAAGCCAAGTTTTTCCATCACGACTAAGGGCTTGAGGTTATGTGAGGCTTTGGAGTCCAATATGCAGTTATGCAATAAAAGGTCATGAATTACCAAGGTCACATAGAAGGGTGCAGTGGAAGGATCAAGTTCTTCAACATGAGGCCCAAAAACAACCATTGGTCTTTCTTCTTGAAGGTTTAAACGATCATGGTTCGGTGCTGAGGTGGATGGAAGAATGAACTGAGAGACTTGAGATTTATAAGTGGGTTGCTTTAGAAGTTCAATTAGAGGAACAATAAACTTTACCTTTTTGAGTTCCTTCTAGAGATTTAATGCATGCTAGCCTTTTTATACATTTTTGAGCTCTACTTCTCTTTCCTTGTCACTAGTAGTTTTTATCAGAATAGGTTCCTTCTTTTTTGTGTGTTCCTTAGAGCTATTGCATTCCTTATTTGAGGAGACTTTTACCTTGGATGTGTCTGGATTCACTTACCTTTCCATTTATCTGACACTGGGGGAATATCTTGGGGAGAAATTCCCTCTTGTTGTTTCGGATCCCTCGACCTCTTTCTTGAAGATCACAGATCATACCTTCGGTTTAGATGTACTTGCATGAAATATGCAAACTATTTACAATAGTCACCTATTACATTCTCATTTTCTGTTTCTTCTCTATCATGAATTGTCTCCCGGTGAGCCATATTTTCATGTTTTTCTTCAGAGAGAGAGGAATAAAAGTTTCCCTTCATCTCATGTGTATCTGATGATTATTCATCGGGACCATATTCTAAATATAGAGGATGAGGGATCTGATCAAGTTGGTCCTTTCTTTCCCTTGGAAGTATCTACAATGGTGGCCTTCTGTACTGTGGGTTATAACCTCGGTTGTTACCTTGATCATTCAGTTTCAGGAGACTCTTGTACTCCAACTCAAGGTTCACCACCTTATGCGATAAACTCTTGATGAGTTTATCCATTTCTCCCCACTATAGATCTAGCAATTCTTTAGCTTGACCAGAGGAGGATGTTTCTTCTTTCCCCCTTTTCTTCTTAGTAGGTTCATCCTTACCTCTTGACTTCCAAGCCGAGTTGAAATTTGATTCTATCTCAAGAGCATCAACTTGGAGTTGATCCAAAGTGCAAGACTTCCTTTCTCTCAGAGTAAAACCAAAGTCGAATTCAAAGGCCCCCACAAATACTACATGAGCAGCAGCTTGAGGGGGATTTATCTTACCATACAGGTTATTATACTGCTTATTGAACCTTTTTATGAATTCTGAAATATCCTCTTCTGGCTTCTTTCTTATAGCATTGAACTCTGTGAGGACATACTCATGATTTCTCTTTTCACCCCACTTTTGTGTGAAATAATTTTCGAGTTCCTCCCAGGTAGTGATGGAGGCATTAGGTAGGGCTTTAAACCATTTTCCAACTTCTCCATAAAGGGATTGTACAAAGCGTGTCAGGACCACATCTAGTTGTTCTACATTTAGATTCTCAACAAAATCACGGAAGGTTTCAATGTGTCTCTGTGCAGTGTTTTCATCCTTCCCATTGAACCTAGGCAAAAGCTTTAGGTTATCCTGAGGCATAGCACCTAAAGGTTGAGGTAAATCAAGAGGGGCATATTTATCCAATAAGAAACCCAGAACAACCATCTAAATTAATGGAAGGGGGTTGAGATTTGTTGAAGTAACTTGGGCCAAAATCACAGTGGTTGGAGTGGCTAAACTGAGAGCAGGGTATGTAAGGATATTAGGAGTAATGAATGATAGCAGGTTGGGATTTGGATGAGGAGGCTTCAAATAATGATGAGACAATAACATAGGTAGTAGGGGCTTTCTCCTTCTAGACTGTCATGAAAAATTAATTTCTCTAGGTCAGATACAGATAGGGTTTTCTGCTGAGAGGTATTTAAGCGAGTGTGAGTCTTTCTAAAAGCCATGATGATAAATAATAATGGGATTTGTGGAGTCGCCAAGGTGATGAGGATGCAATCAGAATGTCTTTTGTAACCTACACAAAGAGTGCTTAACTTGTCGTATCATAGGGGAAAAATCCTTCAATAGGATCCCTGACAACAACGCCAAAAGATGTTGTCACTTCCAGAGACAACCTCATATTTCTTACAAGACTAGTGGCTAGAACAACTAGATTTTGTGTGTCTCATATGATTCTCAGGAAACTCGAGAAATAACACACACACACACACATATATTCAAAATATATAATAAACAGCATGGGTTGGTCCATTCATCTAAACGCGTAAGCCATGTATTTATGGTACTTCTTCACATATACAACTCACAGAAATATATGAATAAAATAGGGGAGGCTGAGTAGTTTAAGGACCTATAATTTAATAAGATTTGAGAGAGAAATGGGAGAGGCTAAGGAGAAGGATTATCTCATCACATAGAGCTTGAAGCATCAGGAATTATACACTTATCACATAGAATTTAAAGCCTCAAGAATTCTACACTTATATGAGTTCAAGGCAAACATAATGGATGAAATAAGATGGGTGCTATGATTCATGGAGCAAAAATTTAAAGATATAATATCAAATATCCATACAGGCACATGCATTAACAAGACAATACAAATGAACCTGTAAGAATATATGAAACATTTCTAACAGCTATGATTACATGAATTCAGAGAAAAAACATGAACATAATGGAATTTAACAAAGGGATAACATATCATAGTACTTGAAGGGGGAATCACCACCATTTCCTTAATAATCTGAAAGATGCATATCATAAAGTCATACAATCTTGAATATAACATGTAGTTATTTCTTTAGGATTTTGAACCCGTGTGAAGTGTTTCTTCCCACTATTTATCTGGAGAGGGGAGAATTGAATAATAATTACGTCAAAATAACTTTAGCTGAGCTTCAAATTTCAGATCGACTAGCTGTCTCGACTTGGGATGGCTCTGTGGCCCAAAAAAATCAATACAAAATATTAATTGCTTCATTAAATGGTCGATGCATTACATGATTACAGAGTAGGTCAACGATTAGATGGAAACGCCAAAAAAATCTATCCATGCCCATCTCTCAGATTGCCTTTCTTCAGGTTGTTTCTTGCCCACAGTTTGGCCACTTATGTCACTTAGCTAATTCTCGTCGCTTCTTCCTTTACTTCTTTGATCGTTCGTTCTTCAAAACTAGGAGCGGTCAATTATCATTTTAATGCCACAACAAAGGGGCAGAGGTCACCTAGGTTGTACTTCATCTTCCCTCTGTGTGGAGCACCATGCTGGATCATCAAGTCCTCTTGAGCTTCCATGTCTTCATTTACTCTATCAGCATTGACCCTGGTTTCGTGTCACAAAGGGCCTTTCTGGGTCAGCCCATGCCGATTTTGAATGATGCACCGCCTTTCTTAAATTCCTCAGTTATTGATCTACCATGCATTTAAATTTTTGTGTTACTTTATCGTAGAGTTATCATATCGGGGTTTTCCATTAAAGGTCTTTATGGGACGGGACATTCCGATCTACTTTAGCCCCTTTTACTTCATGTGACTGGGGGCTACGACCAAGATTTTAGTCTTTGGGTGCTAGGACCTTTGGGCTCGTGTCTGTGAGGCTTGCCCCTTTGCTAAACAGAGTCCCACATATCGGTGATTTATGATGCTTGCCTTCGGTGTCTCCCCTTGACACTTGCGATCGTCGATATGCGGGATTGGGAAAAACCGGGATATCGCAATCGATCATTTCATAGTATTTCCTCTGTTTTCTCCCCTTGACACTTACAATCACTGATATGTGGGGTTGGGCCCATCCATGATATCGCAATCAACAATTTCATAGTATTACCTTTGTCTGCTCTGTTTGATGACCGTGCTCTGGATATACGCAGAAAAATACCCTTGCCGTCCCACTGAGCAGAAGAGAAATATACGTTTTAATGTTCGTTGATCAAGGTTGTTGATCTAGACTTTTTGGTATTGTAATCACAATACATGCTAGGGCCTTTTTACCATATTCCATAGTGCTTGCCGATTGTCCGAACATGAAAATTCAAGAAAGCATGATACATAAAATATCGCATTCGGGAGGGTTCTCGCACATCTCAATCACAAGTTGGAAGCGACTTCAGTGGAGAGGGGACTTTGACTTATGCGATCCCTGATTGCGATATCACAATTGTCGGGGGAAGGAATTATTGCAATCAGCGAGGAGGGGTGATGGGACTTGGATATGGCAATTAGCGGGGGAAACTTTGCTATATGTGATATCACAATCGCAAAAGTTAAAAAGGGAGACAGGCGGATATGTATCACAAAAAGGGAAGGTTTTGATATCGATTATGGTTTGTGGGTTCTGATGCTTAAAAAAGGTTTTGGCGTGATTTATGAATGTTTTAAAACATTTCTAAGGGGAACAAGAAACATGGTTAGAGTTGGATATACAAAGGGATTTCGACTAGAGCTAAAAAATGAGTCGTTGTGGCTAGAGTTTAAAAAACAAAGGAAGAAATGGGGTTTGTGCAAAAGATGGTTTTAAGAGAATATGGAAATTTATGCAAAACACTTTAAATTGGACCTGTTCTTCCTCCTTTAGTCTCCAATTTGCAAAGCAAAATAACCTCTTCCAGAAAATTAGCAGATAGGAGAAAATGATTAATCAAACTAAAAATTATTTCTAGGGGTTATCTTGAATACATATGGCTTGGAGGCTAGCTCTAAACATATCTATTTTTTTTTCCCTCTTTGTACAGTTGGAACTCTCTTTTCAGAAGTTGACAACAATATGGATATAAAAACAACATTTCTCAATGGGGTTATTGAGGACGAGGAGTACATCGAGCAACCATAATGTTTTGAGAAATTTGATCGGGAGTCTCATGTGCGTAGACTCAAGCGAGTGTTGTACATTCTCAAACAAGAATCATGTGAGTTGTACACCAGGATTGATATTTATCTCATTAGTTTTGGCTTCACCAAAAGTGAAGCGGATGCGAACCTCTATCATATTTTGGTAGAATGTCAACTGCTTATCATTGTTTTATATATTGATAATTTATTATTAATAGGTGATGAGAAGTTGATCAACTCTTGCAAGGAGTACCTTGTAAGGGAATTTGAAATGAAGGAAATGGGTCTCATGCACTACTTCCTCGGGCTAGAAGGATGGAAAGGCGATGGGTAATTGTTTGTGTCTCAAGGCAAGTACGCCAATGAGATACTACAAATATTCTGCATGGAGATTTTTAAACCCATGGAGACACCTCTAGCGACCAACTAGAGGAAGGAGAATGCCACTTCAGGCGAGGAGATGGATGCTACCATTTACCGGTAGTTAGTGGGTTCACTAATGTATCTTGTGAACACACGACCATTTATGTGCCATGCAGTAAACCAGCTGAAGCAAGTTATGGTTAGGCCAACCAAATTGTATTGGAAGGAAACTAACCATGCTTTTGTGGTACTTTAGAAGCACTACACAACATGTATTATGGTACAGATGGAAAAAGGGAGTGAAGTTGTGTGGCTTCATAGATGAAGATTAGGAAAGGAGTCCATCCGACTGAAAGAGTGCATTAGGTGGAATTTTCAATGTTGGGTCCACAACTGTTTCCTGGTACAAAAAGAAGCAAATATTTGTGGTGCTCAACTCGAAAGAAGTAGAATACATGGTTGCATGTCAAGCAATATGTAAGGCGATCTAGATGAGAAAGATACTTGTGGGACTATTTGATCAGATGATGGATCCAATTGTGATATATTTTGATAATCAGAGTTGCATTAAGCTCTTTGAGAATCTGGAATTTCACGATAGATTCAATCATATAGATATCCAATGTCATCATTTACAAGACTGTGTGTAGAGGCAAAGGAACAAGATGTTGACATATTGAAAAAGGCTTTGTCGAGAGGGAAGTTTGAGTTCCACAGGTGCAGGATAGGGGTGGTTGATAATCCCTTTCTTGCTGAGAGGGAGTGTTGAGAAGTGAAACAAGAAAGTATCAATTTGACTTTACCTCAGTCAAATTGAGAAAATTCTAATTTCCACATCAACAAACAACTTGGATGCAATTGTCACTCAATTAGCTTAGTAAATTCGAGTTAGAGGGATTGAAGTTTAGTTAAGCATGTGTGATAGCTAAATTTTAGTAATATAATTTAGTTATATCAAGTTGAGTTCAATTAAACTAATTCTAACAGTTGGAGGAACTAGTGGAAGGTCAGTTGTGTTGTGGGAAAAAATTCTAACTCAGTGATCATCTGGTTAACTGATCAATTAAACTAAAATAACTATGGCTATGGATTGTGAATTTTTTGACTAGTACAATTATCAAAGACCACCGCCTCCGAAGAAGAACGAATCTAATCAAGATAACTCATCCATGTACACTCGTTTATTTAATGTTTACTCTTTTTCATGTACTAACTATGGACGTATGGCTAGGGATTGTGAATTTTTTGACAGGTACAATTACCAGAGGCATCTGAAAAACCCTAGAAGCAAGTTTGCAGGATCATGAGACAAGTTCCATGATGATTTTGTCAGCAGAAAGTACATGCCATATGGGCCAAAAATTGATTGTTTCAAATGCCATAACTATGGTCATATAGCTCAAAATTGCAAATAGTAGATGGAATCTTCTATGTATGACATTGAATGCTTCAAATGTCATAATTATGGGAACATAGTTCAAGAGTGTAGGTACAACTCCAAAATTGAATATTATAAATATCATAACTATGGGCACATAGTTCGAGCTTACAGGTACAAGAAGGTATAAAAAGAAAAGTAAGAACAAGAAGATCAAGAAGATAATAAAGTATCAACAATCATGTTTTCAAAATTTGTAAGGGAAAAAGTTAATGATGAATCAATAGGTACATTGGAAGATGACACACATCCAAATGAAGAGTTAGGTGATACATTATTTTGAAGATATATCTGTGGCACATGTCTACAGTTAACAGATAGGCAACATGGATAGAATAAAAACATCAAGACATATGTTTCAAATCCATAATAGGTTTAGGGGGGAAGAACAATTAAAGGATTACAAGTCCATAATGATCATTATTGACAAATTATTATAAGAATTCTTCTCGACAGGGGAAGCACATACAATGACAGGTCCATAAGAAGCAGACGGATTGTTAAGGGGAGTCACCCTTTGCCATTGATGTCAAAGGGGGAGTGAAATCATGAGAAGGATATTGAAGTCATGAGAAGAAGATGGAAGCATGTATTCAGGGGGATTTGTATTCATAGAAAGAGTATGTGTGTTTCCATCAATGAAAAAGGGGGAGATTATTGGATGGTGTTGTCATTGATGCCAACCTTAGGGGTTTGACTTGGCTTGAATTTGGCTGAAACATCAGCCACTAATGTCAAATAAGAAATGAATGCTTCTTAGAATTGTCAGATTACATCAAGTTGGCAACTACACTGTTAGATGGTTAAGAACCCAAGTCTTAGGGTTTGGTTTCCCTGGATTGAGGATATGCCCCGACTTTGTCGAGGGTTTTTGAAGTGGAAAATATATGAGTTTGGCATGGAGATCGAAGTCATTGAATTCTTCTTGTAAATATGGTTTCGGTGATATGTGTCATGCCTTGAGAGGCCTCCTTGATTGAGGATATTCTTAATTGAATTTTGTGAACCATTCTTGGGATAAAACCCCAAGGGGTAGTGACATGGCATAGTTTTATTGGTTATGAGTATCAAAATTCAAGCAAGATTGAATTCTCCTCATACCTTGTAAATTCAACCTCTTAGCTAACCTGATTCCCTCATTATATCAAAAATAAACTTTGTTTAGTGCTTAAGTTAATCCATTGGTGATGTAAATTAAACACGTTAACAAGGAAACACATTTACTAATGCTTAAACTTCCTAAAGGTCCTACAATGTTCACTTAATGAATCCCTCTCTAAAACACTACTAAAACAAACCTAATGCCTTTCAAAATCATATTTTACATCTAAAGGGTTTTCTTAGGGCTTAAGGTAATATAGTAATTGGTTAAGTGAATAATTAAAAAAAAGATATTAAATCCTAATCTACTCCAACGTCTATCCTCAAAGAACCCATAAGTATCCTAACCTAAAACTATAAAAATAAGAACAAAACATCTCCAAATCACACAACATTTTACCTTACCTTTGCTTTGGAATAACTTCAACCTATCTATGGGAGAGTGTTTGGATTTTTGGCCTTCAAAAGTAGATATTGCATAGAACAACTAGGAACTGTCAGTGAAGTTTGCGGCTTCCTTAAGGATAGATACTTTCGGCCTCCTAAACAAAATAGCGAAATGAATTTGGGCCACCTAAGTTATGTTTCTATTTGATCTCTTGTTTTATGTATGAACCATTAACCGAAGGCTTGGTCACAAACATTATGTGCCTCTTTGAATTATGCAGATCAAGTGTTATTGAACCAAAATTCCTTGTGGCCTCACCCATTCACTCAGTTGTTGAAATATCTTATGTTTTATTTGTGTGATAAGGGAACTTGATCTATACACTATTTAGGACTTGCAGTTAGGGCTCTTTGTAGCTCAAAGATACCTCAGGAACTTTAGACTTGGTGTAATTTCTTTAGGCTTGAAAGAAACCTTTTAACTCTTGAAATAATGAACTGAAGTGTTAAGAATCACTTCATAACTCTTGACCTTGACCCCCTTTGTAGTGTTTGCTGTGATGATGAAAATAAATTTTGATGGCCAGAATTTATTGACATCTCTATGATAGTAACAATGTAAACAATGACTTGAATTTAGTTTATGAAATAAAGGCTACAGATTACATAAATTCTATTGACTTTATATTAACTTAATGAGAAAAAGCATGTTGAGCATTTTGACAATAAAATCCACAGTGATCCTATAGTTGTCAATATATGACATTGTTCCTTGTTAGAAGATAGTGGTAGTAAGGGGTTCATTATTTGAGTATCAATATCAAATACACTAAGCCAATCGTTGACCTCTCATTGCAATCTTGAACCAAAGTACAATGAAAAATAATCCTTACGCCATAAAACTTACCTTATGTGACCTTGATATAATACAATAATCCTAAGTACTACAATGTTCATGACAAAAATAGAAAATTCTCATACTTTGTTGACTCTATTCCCACTTACAATAGTAAGGCCATTCACTGTTACTACTTTAGTGAAAGCAACCAATGATTCCATCTACATACAATAAGAAAGATAAACAATCTTGATAGTAAATTGACACTTGGATTCACATTGATATGCAAATAGATCTAACAGTGAGTCTGATATATCAATTAGTGACATTTGGTTGTGACAATAGTTGACTTGACATAGTGACCTTGTAAGAGAAGTGCAAAAGTGAAGTAAATTAGTTCCTTGAGTGCAGAGGTGCACATAACTTATGACCTCATGTTAGCTACAATATTTGGATAATTGATATAAACTATTTTGGAACATTTAAGTAGTACAACTATGCCTATGACAATCATTACGTATTTAATGAATAGACAATGATATGAGATAAAATGTTAACGATCGATGTGACTATATCTCTTGATGGGACAATAAGTGACACATTGATATTGTATCTTGACTTTGACTTGACATATTAATGAGACAACTACATGACTTTGAAATGATCTATTGACTTGATTCATATATTGAAATAGTGAGTATACACTTAGAGTTGACAATTGTTTTGAATTTGTCTTAACACATTGAGTTGACAATTACTCTTGAACTTGACTTCGTAAACTAGTAGTATTGGGTCTATTCAAGCATGTTGTAGATTACCTACTCGATGTGATGCATTGATATGACATCAGTTATGTAACAATATTGTAGTTAGTTTATGACAACCCCCTTAGACAATGATATACATGACTACAATGGGTAATGATGGCTCTAGGGAATTGACTATTTGAGCAACAATGTAAACATATTCTAGTAACCCTCCTTGGGCCTTACTTGAGAGCTTTGAAGTTAGGTCATAGGGATGACCTGAGGCACCTAGGTTTGTTCCATTATAGTAGTGCTAGATGTTCGCAACATGATGAGTAGTTTGGTACATTGAAGTGTCAAATAATGTGATGAATGATTTATGGGATCTTGATGCCTATTCATTCATGATCAGTGTAGTGCCATGACATTTATGTGTAGTTGTCAGTGATATGTAGTGATAAGCAGTGACAATGATGTGCAATGATCAATTTGTGCAATGATCAGTAATGTGTAGTTATCAGTGGTGATCAGTGGTCAATGATGTGTAGTGATCAAGTGTTTGAGTAATACATCATTATATTCTATAGAAAATTATTATATTGATTCAGAGCACAATGGGATCTAGTGTGAAAATTGTGAAATGTGGCCTGCCGACTCTTCAGGGTGATTGTAGACACCTTCATGTAGTGGCCTGAGAACTCTTCAGGGTGGTAGGGTGGTGCTAGGGTAGGACATAGCCTGCACAGGTTTTTGTGGCTTCCTTTCATTTAGGGATGATAAAGTACAGGGCGACGAAGCATCCTTTTGATAGAAGCTGGTAAACAAAGTGTTGGAGCATTCGTCAGGTTGTGGCCCGACTCACAAGGCATAGGGGAATCCTTCTGATTGCAGCATGTTATTAGGGTGTAGTAGTGTCCTACAGGTTGTAATAGTAAATCAGGGGGTTGTAGTTTAAAACTTGATGTAATTATTTTCTTTTAAAAGGGATAAGACAATTACTACAAAGTGTTCAATGGTTTTCAACTTAGAGGGGTTTTTCCACTTGTTGACAGTGCTGGGCCCGCCAACACCAGGGGATCTCCCTGGTATGAAGTCCCAACTAGACCTCACATCGTTTTGTGTGGGAGTCCCATCTGATACGATGGCCCAGTTGCCATTATCTTAAATATTTGCTGAAACTCTTGCTTGTCAACACATGAGAGTGGTCTGATTTGTCTTGCGAGAAGTGAGGTTCGTGTGCCTGGTGAGTGTAAGTGTCACTTGTGTCAATTGTTCTTTCACCATAGAGGGATAGGGTGGGAGTGAGTCCCGAATCAGTTGGGAGAATTCCCAACTTTGCTAGGAACACACAAGACAACAAGACATGTGTAGCTTCCGGCGGAACAGTCCATAAGGATGCGGTAGTCACAACACACAAGGGAAGATAATACGTATAACACTCAATGGATTAGTCCGCGCATCCGCGTGAGTACAAAGGTTGTTATAGCAAGTGAAATGTGAAAGGTCTGTCTGATGTCTAGTAGAGTAGTCTACACGGGCAAGACAACGTTAACAACATATACAACACATTTTCATTAACATATGTGTATTACAACAAGTGAATTAGTTCAAGTGTTAAACACAGGTTCAAGAAACATGCATTACAAGTGTTAAAGATTAGTCTTACAACAAATAAAATACATGTGTGAAAACATGTTGGCCTGTTAGTAGGCTTTTGAATTAAGCAAAAGTTCCAAGACACATCGTTACACCATACATCACTAACCCCGCGTGTGAAGCGTTGGAGCCACTACTTACTCCTCAAAGAAAAGATTACAGACTCTCAAGGCTATGTGGGAGGAGCGAGCAAGGTCTGTAGCTTCTGCGCAAATTTTGAGGGGAATGAGTCTTAGGGTGGCTGCTAGGTCAAATCCTCCGATCGAATAGCTTGAAGGCTGATTGATATGCTTGCGGGCAACACAACTTGAAATTACCTACTTGGTGCTTCTGCACTGTTCTTGGTGACAGTGAATCGAGTTGATGGCAGGGTGATGGTTTGGATCTCAAAGAGGAGTTCGGTTGTTGAGACTTCAGCAAAATGACTAAGTGTGTGAATGAGTGAAAGATGCACATGTGATATTGCAAACACACACAACATGACTTAACGACGGGACGACTCAAACCATCTAGATGCACATGCTCAACATGACTGACCAACAATGTGAGTGACAAGCACGACACTTGTGATTGATCATTGATCAACTGTGACATCACTTGTGCGGCAGTGAGTGTGACTTCATGTGCGAGTGTGACAGATGCTTTCATAGCGAACACAACATGTACACACGAAGCGAAGACCTTGATCATGACCATAACATGGTCTCAAGCATGACTTCGATACCAACATGCAAAAACTTGGATGAAATGAACAAGCAAGATGGATGCAAAGACTCACACAGGCTCACAAAATGAACCCGAGTGTGTGCAGTCATCAAGTGAAAATCTCAAGGGAGGCTCCAAAAGTGGGTGCAGGTCAAAATTTTGGAGGGTGGTTGTAGCCATTATAACACTTGGCGACACACTGGTAGAACTCCAACTTCTCTATTTTGGTTCATTGATAGCACAGGGCCTTGTTCTCTCAAGGAGTATTGAATTGTTGTGCGAGTTACTTCGGCCTCCCCACTTACCCCATGGACATACATGGTTCAACTTTTTCCAACTCAGTCAAACACAATCAAAAGTTCAACTTGATCTCAGTGTTTCCAATCCTGGAAGGGTCGTTTAGCTCACAAGTTGAAAATTTTCAGAGTACAAGTTTTCATCTCTTTTATTTCTCCACTGCCAGCAGGCTTGGGCAGTACTCTGATGGAGTCATGCAAGAACATGCACATTTCTCCATTTCCAGTGAGCCTCGTCAGTACCTTGGTGGAGTTGCATGCTTCACCTTTCTGCGCAGGAAGCCCTTCTCTTCTTTTGCCTTTGTATTTTTCAAGAGGACTGTGCATAGGCACTTATTTATTTTTGGGGCAAAAGAGGGATCCCAACTTATTGAGAGCAGAAGAGGTTGTTCCTTCAGAGAAGCATGTAAAACCTCTGACATAGGTTTGCTCGTTTAGATTTCCCCTCCTCCATTTATACTAGTTGGATGAGCTTGAACACAGAGAGCAGGAGGTTGAGTACAGGCATGGGGCTTCCTAGTATGGACACAGGTTCATGGTTGGATCAAAACTTCCCTTACAGATGGTTTGTATTTTCCGTCAAGACTTCATCGACTGAAGGTTACAACCAAGCACAAAGAATATAGACACAAGACTGGTCAAGTGTTGCAGTGTCACAAGTCTCTTCAAAATTTAGCCACATACTCTATTCAAAAGCAAAAATGTAGCAGTTGACAACACTTATTTTTGGAAACAAAAATAGTAAGGTATTAAGCAAAGCAAACAAATGAAAACAAAAAAAGTAAGCAAAGCAAACAAAGCGAAAACAACAGCAAGCAAGAAAAGAAACCAAGTCAGCAAGCAAACAAATATGCAAACCAGGAAGCAAAGACAAATGAAAAAGAAAACACTACTCCTACTACTACGTTAAATGGTCGGGGTTACGTGAAATGAAATTTCCAATGAAACCACCATAGGCGTACCCGACTTGCAGTCACAAAGATACGAGCGATTAAAACATATAAAAAAGAGTGTGTAATAGAAAATGAAAAAAACTTGAAAAACTTTCACATGAGGGAGAAGGTCTCACTTGTGGGAAGAAGAATGTGTCACAACCACTCAACACACACGCTTACCTCTTCTGTGACTACCATTTTTCAGCAAACCTTGGAGGCTTCTTGCGAGTGTGTGTTTTTCTGCACCAAGTTTCTCAACAAGTGTGAGGAAGGACTGAAGCTTGTTACCTACAACATGACTCGCAAAGTAAGATTGTTCCATCCATTTAGCGATTGGATCTTAAAATTTGTGATGGATGTTTTGAAAGATTCATGATCTTTGAGAAGATGGATTTCTAATTTGAGAGAGGGGATCACAATGGGAATCTGATACAGATAGATAGATCTGGTCATTCTCATCCATCATGTCAAGACAGTGAGGGCTTGCCATAGCCATCAGTGTAGGCCAAAGTGCCTCACTTTCTTGACAGTAGTCTAAGAAGAAATATGTTACATGGTGAAGATCATAGTGTGCGAAGTGACTTTAATTGGATGTATTGTTGGGACAATGATAAAATGAATGACAACCATCCAAGATAGAAGATAAATCAGACTAGTAGGTCAAGATTCTGGATTCCTAGTTTGACATGAACAAAGAAACCTTTTGAACAATCGTGCAAACGCTCTAAATGAGGGAACCAAGTTTATTGTGTGTTAGGCATGATAGAACACCCACCTGTAACTAGTGAAAAAGTGCGCAAGCATCATGGTCATCACATAAATATAGAAAGGATGCCAGCACTATGAATGTGTGAAACCAGTTGGGGTGTGGCGAAATGAGAGTAACTTGATTCCTGCAATTGGTTGTGAACTCATCATCACACAAGGAGATTGCTGGTGTGATGAGTGGGCAGATTTGATGTGCAAAATTTGCAAAAGGACCAAGGAGATAAGTATGAGAGAGAACATATGATAATTGTGATTCCATATAGAGATAGTCTTTGAGATGATCAACTTCGTCCCAAGATTGGATGAGGGATGGACACTCCCAACCCGAATTGGATGTAAGGGAGGTGCATGAAGATGGACATGTTGTAATAGACTCGTGGATTTGGTCATTAGTGAAAATATGAAATTTTGAAATATCATACCCCGAATAGTAAATATTCTTTACACGGGGATCCATGTCGAGTGAAACCGTGCAGATAGACGGATTATGCGTGAGAAACAAGATCTAATTTGGTTTGATGGGATTACTAGAGTTGTGAGGTCCTGACATAACCATCAATGGATGTTGAAGTGCCTCGACTCCCTATCATGTCCCTGAACTTTCCAGAATTGAAAAATTAGATTTTGGGATGTGAACCAGATCATGCATGGCTTATAAGGATGGTTGTTGTTACTGATTTCAAGACTTCTCTTAGGATGATAGCCATCTTTGTCATAGGCTTCATCAAAATTTTCAGCAAGCTGACTTGATGAGATGTCTTCATGCAACACACAAGATGATGATGAGTGGGACGAGTCCTGTGTGTTGAGACTATTTTCATCATGGACAACCTCATTGCCTTGTGTTGATTGAGGAGATAACTCAGAAGATGAAGAAGTAAGAGAATGTAGAGTGTCTCTGATGCATGTTGATGTGTTGTGAATGATAGGACACACACGCAAATGAGGTGCAAAGGAAGCTTTGATATGGATGTCTTCTTTGATCGGTGTGCATTCCAGATTTGAGTTAGAGTGTACATGAGATGAAAATAGATCATATGATGTGCTTGGGCATTCATCACAACATACGGAAGCGTGGGAGTGATGACAACCCAAGACTGGAGGTTGATCGAAAGAATTGATTGTGCATGACGTTTCACCAAGATTTGTGGATCGAGGATCGATCAAGAATGGAAGCTCATTTTTTTGAGTGGAATTGATTGTGTCTTCATTATCTTGCTCCTCTGCTTGTATGATAAGACTGCCTTGCACATGACTGCAACTTGAGCCAACAACTCAAGAATCAAGAGTGTGTGTGTAGCTAACATGTGAAGTAGATCTCTCAAGCAAGTCATGGTGCAAGGAGTCATGGATTATAGATGATGGAGGATGCCAGAGATGTAGATTAGACTTAAGAATTGGATTAGGAACGGTGATGTCCTCTTGTGGAATGGAGGGATGAGTTTTCACCACAGGATTTCCTAACCATTCTATAATTTCCTCCATTGGGGCGAGAGACAATTGAGTAGATGGATTGGGAACATACTGCATAGATTTCTCAGCTTTGCAACTGTTGTGAGGGGCGACTCACTACACAAATTTCTTAGTTTTGCAGTTGCTGCGAGGGGGCACCTTCTTCGGGAAATGAGGTGTCTCATGATCCGCAAGAGTTGAGGAACAAGGGAAATCAGGAAGGTCATCGTTTTGGGTGACATGAACCAAGAGTTTCAACTCTTGGCTCATGAAGTCAAGGTCCACAAACTGCTCAGGAATTTCGTGACATAAGTGAAGGAAGCGGGTAGCAAAGTCCTCAACTGATTCACCATGATTCATTATTAAACAAGAGATTTTTTCATAGACATCTTGGTGGTCACACTCATCGAACGCTTGATAGAGCTCCTTGAGGAAAGTGAGAATGGAATGGCCAGAAGCAGGTGCCAGGGTATGATACCATTGATTAGCATGACCTTCAAGAGTGAGGAAGAAGAGTGCGCAAACAAGCTCATCACTATCAATTTCATGAGGTTCACAGAAATGAAGAAAATCATAAACGTGTTTGGTTATGGACATTTTTTCCTCACCGTCAAACTTTAACAATGACAAGTGATCGAGAAGCTCATCGGGGATTGATAACTAATTAAGGGAGAAACGAGAGAAACGCCCTGGGAGCAAAAATTGAGTATTATTCTTTGGGTAAGAGATTCAACCCAGATGTATAGGCTCAACTTGTTATCTAACCCTCCTTCTAGTGCCAAAATGTTGATGGTGTTGGACTCACCAACATCAGGGGATCTCCTCGGTATGAAGTCCCAACTAGACCTCACACCGTTTGGTGTGGGAGTCCCATCTGGTACGATGGCCTAGTTTCCATTATCTTAAATATTTTCGCAACTCTTGCTTGTCAGCAGAGGAGAGTAGTCTGTTTTTTCTTGCGATAAGTGAGGTTCGCATGCCTGGTGAGTGTAAGTGTCACTTGTGTCAATTGTTATTTCATCATAGGGGGAGAGGGTGGGATTGAGCCCCAAGTCGGTTGGGTGAAGTCCCAACTCTACTAGGAACACACAACACAATAGGAAATGCGCAACTTCTGACAGAACAATCCACATGGATGTGGAAGTCACAACACACAAGGGAAGATAACATGTATAACACCTATTGGATTAGTTTGTGTAAGTACAACGGTTGTTATAACAAGTTCCATGTAAAAGGTTTGTCTCATGTCTTGGAGCATAGCCTACACAGGCGAGAAAATGTTAACAACATATACAACACATTTTCATTAACATATGTGTATTACAACAAGTGAATTAGTTCAAGTGTTAAACACAGGTTCAAGCAACATGCATTACAAGTGTTAAAGATTAGTCTTACAATAGATACAATACATGTATGAAAACGTGTTGGCCTATTAGTAGGCTTCTGAATTAAGTGAAAATTCTAAGACACATCGTTACACCATACATCACTAACCCCACGTGCAAAGCGTTGGAGCCACTACTTACTCCTCAAAGAAAAGATTATAGCTATGTGGGAGCAGTTAAGGTGAAAAGTTCTTTGCATGTACAAATGAGGGGGTATTTATAGCCAAGGGTGAAACTGACCCTTGTGGCTATTCGACTACCCTCATGACTATTTGAATTCCACGACTTTCGACTTTACATGACTCTTTGTACAACAAGTGGGTCTCTTGGATTTCCACATTACATTACATTGTTTGACAACGTGGCCCATAGTAGAGATATGGGTTACATGACTCAGCATGACAGTGATGTTGCTGGAGTGCATGTCGAGCTGCAATGTTGTTGGGTCATGGATGACTTCATGGTGTGTCACAACTTCACCTTCACATGACATGGTGCGTGGAGTCCTCGATGGTTGTTGGTTCACTTGATGTTTCTTTGGCACATTTCTCCTTGCTTGTATGTTGGAAGGCTTGACAGGTTCGTCTGCTCGGGAAAGGTGCATGCTCGTTCATTCATATGTTCGCGAGCACATCTCTTCGCATGCATAGTTCATTCATCCATTGGTGGACCTGTCCTTCTGCATGCACTTCATTTGTTCATCTCGTTCATCATCGTGCCATGTTTGTTAGTGTACCTGTACCTGCAGTCGCTCATGACGGGACGACATTAAATCCAGAAACCTCCTAGTCTACCATGACACATGATCATTTCATATGTAGGTGATCGGGAGAAGCATAAAAGTTGCGAGGTGGGATGATGGCTCCAGGTACTACTGATGAAAACTGTGCAAGAGTGACTGGGTGATGAAGATGGGCAATTTGAGTCAACAGTGACTTTCCGCGAGATTTGACTCGGCTGGAAGGAAAAACTGCATAAATTTTGGGAGGGATAGTCAAAGCTACAGGAAGGAAAGGTTGATAGAATCTTTGCATTTTCCAGAATGAGCGGGTATTCAAGGCTTGACAAAAAAATTTTTGCAATTTTATGGAGGAACAGGCAAGGATGCATGGAGGATCAACAAGCAGAAATTGCGCAGTTTTTTCGAGGAACTGGCCGAGAACCTGGCAGCAGAAACTGTGCAATTCCTAAGGGGAATTCGCAGTCAGTTGGTTAGGTCACTAGCAGCAGAAGCTATGCAATTCCCAAGGGGAACTGGCAATCAGCTGGCTGGGTGCGTGGCAGCAAAAACTACTCAATTCCTGGAGGGAATTGGTATTCTGATGCTGGGAGCTGCTGGCGAGAGAAACTGCAATGAGGCTGGGAGGCCTACCTACTAATCATCTCTACACAATTTCTAAGCTGAGCAGATTGTTGGGCAGTAGAGGGTTTGCTCATGAAAACTACACAATTTTCTGGATGAGCAGCCAATTAACTGTCGAGAGGACTAGATGGAAATACTGCACAATTTTTTGAGGGAGACAAGGATGAGCACTAGGTGTCTGTCTGGCCTGTCTGCACAATAATCCCAGCCAATAGAGTGGGAAAGGTCTACAGATTTTGTGCAAATTTTGAGGGGAATGAGTCCCATGGTGGCTGTCGGGTCAAATCCTTTGATCAACCAGCTTGAAGGCTTATTGATGTGTTTGCGGGTAGCACAACTTGAAATGACATGCTTGGTGCTTCTATGTTGTTCTGGGTGACAGTCAAACGAGTTGATGGCAGGGTGATGGTCTGGCTGTTAGAGGGGAGTTCGGTCATCGAGACTTCAGAAAAATGACTAAGCGTGTGAAAGAGTGAAAGATGCACATGTGATCTTGCAAACACACACCAACATGACTTGGCGATGAGACAACCCAAACCATCCAGACACACATGCACAACATGATTGATCGACATTATGAGCGACGAGCACGACACTTATGATTGATCGTTGATCAACCGTGACAACAATTGTGCAATAGTGAGTGTGACTCCATGTTTGAGTGTGACAGATGCTTTCATAACAAACACAACATGTACACATGAAGTGAAGACCTTGATCATGACCAGAACATGGTCGCAAGCATGACTTCGATACCAACATGCAAAAACTTGGATGAAATGAACAAGCAAGGCAGATGAAAAGACTCACACAGGCTCACGGAGTGATCCTGAGTGTATGCAGTCATCAAATGAAACTCTCAAGAGAGGCTCTGAAATTGGGTGTAGGCTAAAATTTTGGAGAGTGGTTGTAGCCGTTACAACACCACCTAAAAATCTGTGTCCACTATTTTATCTTTCTACATTGTTGTATGGTGTTGTCTACTATTGATTATGGTTTATTATTATTTGAATAAGAACAATAATAATAACTGAAGATTAAATAACACTCCGAAAAAAAGATATTAAAAAGTGCTTATTGCTAAGAAATATTGATTCATGCCCCACTCCCCCTACCTCAGTATTTTTAACATGTTGAAACATTCATATGTACTATTGATGGAAATAATCTCTCTCTCATAAGGAAAGAATTTTGATTTTTCCCCTTATAGGTTTTTCCCTGGCTATGAGCCTAATCTTGATGTCTCTTGTCTCTTGTTCATTGTCTACTATTTATTATCTACTGTCATCTCTATTTACTGCTCTTGTTGAAGAATTAATGGTTGAAGTTTTTCATGTATAGCTACTTGTTGACTAAAGTATAAAGAATGAACACTTTATATCAACAAAAGTAGTAAACAATTGTGAAGGAACATCAACACAACACTAGAATATCAACATGGTATCAGAGCTTTGGTGAAGGAAAATAGTAGAGAGATCAACTTATGAACACTTGAAAAAAATCTTGAAGATAGTTGTAAGGTTTTTGGGTTCTATCCTATATTTTCATCAGGAATTATTCCTTCACGTAGATTGAAAGCAAGCTTGAAGGAGCCACTAACTACAGGGCATGGAAGGCAAGAGTTGAGATCATTCTTGAAAGGAATGAAGTCTTGGTAATTGTCACAAATAAAGTTACCGAAGAAGTAACTTTATGGAAAGAAGCATTCTATTAGATTCTGTTAGGGATCATTTGATTCCCTATTTTGTTGAACATAAGTTCACTAAGGCTATGAACGATTCTATCATTGGATTGTACACCATCAATAATGTGAATCAAACCATCAATCTAAGAGGTCAACTTCGTAATATCAGGATGACAAAGAATGACACAATGGCATCATATTTTTCCAAGATATATCAAATTAGTGATAAACTCAAATCCATTGATGAAGAAGTATTTGATAAGGAATTGATGGTTGTTTCTTTGGGTGGTCTCCCTAGACCTTGGGCCCCTTTTTCATCATGTATTAGTTGTAGAGATAATGCTCCAACCTTTGACAAATTGGGTTGCATGCACTCAAGAATAGTCAAAACTCTATTCTAGAGGAGAAATTGAAGATCCAAGTATAGAAGCACTTGCATCTCATGCAAAGGGAAATAAGAAGAACAAACCAAATTTTGAAAAATTCCAAAAAGGTCTTGGTAAAAGACAAGATCCAAGATATGCTTCAAGGAAGGATTCTACCTCTCATAAAATACCTCCTCCTCCCTCTCCTAATCAAAGAGATAGAAGAGATAAAAAAGATAGTAGAGATAGAAATGATCTAACAAATCTTAAATACCTTTGTTGTCAAGCTTATAGTCACTATCAAGCTCAATGTCCTCAAAAGAAGCAAAGAGATGACTATGAAAGGGATGATGATGATAAATAAGAAGAGGACATCATGCATCTGTTGCTAATCTAAATGAGTTGTTATAAAAAAAAAGGCATAAGAGAAATGATTTTGAATTTGAGCACCCATTCTAACTATATAAATTAATTGAAAAAAAGTTCACTCAAAAGTTCAATGGGAAATATGAAGTCAAGGGATTTGAACTTAGTGATATTTTTGGCATAGAAGGGACACTCATATGCACTACAAAGCTTTGGGAAGATTGTTTTTTTTTTAAAGGAAGTGCATGAACTTAAGACATACCATGATAAATGATGCAAGGGTGTTGTTCAAGAATGACAAGTGTTTTAAAGCAAACCCTTGCCAATAGATATTGCGAAATTGTTGGGATTATGAATTGATTGCTAAAAGATCAAACATTTTGATGTTGAGGATGATTTGCAAGTTGAATTCTAAAATGACTCAAGACCAAGAGGGAGTTGTATTTATATCAATAGATAAGTATCTTGTGTTTCTCTTGTTGTTTCAATTAATACTAATTGTAATGGCTATGATTTTTCAAACCCTAAGTTGGGTTTGGAAATGTAAATATAATGAACTAACCCTAATTCTTTGTTGATGATATGGACTCATTGATAATCATGTGGTTTTGTTGATGATGTGGACTCATGATATAGACTTAATGTTGTGAATATGAACTCTTTGATGTTGATATGGACTTCTTGATGGTGTGGATGATGATATGAATGCCATGAGGATGTTGATGTGAAATCATTAATAATGAATGATGTGTACACTATGATTATATTGGCAATATGTACTCCTTGTTGATGCTTATAAGTAATACATTCTAACAATGATTGATGACATGGATGATATGATTGTACTCCTTGATGATGATATAAATTGATGCTCACTCTTTGATGATGATGATGATTTGACTGATGATGATGTGGACTCATTGATGATGTTCTTGATGTTAATGTGAACTCGTTGATAACATGGGATCATTGATGACTTAAACTCATTGATGACATGGACTCGTTGGTGATGAATTGGAATAGACTCCTTAAGGATGATATTAATATGGACTCCTTGTTAATATAAAATGATATGTACTACTTGTGTGGACTCATTGGTGATATGGATAAGACTACTTGATGATGATGATACGGATTCCCTAATGTCTTGGACTCCATGAACACTTTGTTGATAAGAACTACTTAATGATGTTGTGGATTCCTTTATGACATGAATTCTTTGATAATAGTATGGAATCCTTGATGATGTGATGAGATTGACTTGATCTAAGAAGACTCATTAGAGGAAATTTCAGCCTAAAAGTTCCCATGAAATTTTCATGTACATAGTAAACCAATCAAAATCCTTTAAATTTAAAAAGAGGTACATGTAAATATTTTGGAGGGAAAATTCAAAAAAAATACTTTTTTAATTGTATTTTTGGCTTATCTGTTTATATATGTTTACTCAAATTTCAAGTGTATACACCCGTTGGATGCAAAATTAGATTCCACATCCGATGAATACCTATTATGCATACTTTTGAGAAGACCCACAAATTTGATAAAAATTGAAGATACATTAAAATGTGCGTTCAACACATTTTTTAATGTATCTTGAATTTTGATCAATGTGGGTCTTCTCAAAAGTATGCATAATGGGTAGTCGTTGGATGTGGAATTTAATTATGCATCCAATGAGGGTCTACACTTGAAATTTGAGTAAACCTATAAGGAGATAAAGTTAAAAGTACAATTAAAAAAGTATTTTTCTTCTTTTCCCTCCAAATTCAAATCTCTTATTTTATTATTTTCCTTTTATTTTATTATTTTTCCGTAGGAGGCCACTTTTAGGCTGAAATTTCCTCTAATGAATATCAAGAGAAAGTTGACACACTCTCAACAGATAAGTATTATCTTTGATTGATTATTTCATTATGAGTCTCTTGGTTTACTTTGTTGTTCTTATTCTTCCATAGCCTCCTAGTGAGGTTTGTACGTACATAATGAAGACTACTAAGATGTGGAAATTATTGGAAATGACGAAAAAAAAATATGAAAAGAAGACTCGTGATAGGATCTATAATAAGAGGAAGCAAACAAGATCAACCCAATTAAAGAAAGAAGAGGATTTCTATGTAAGAGAGTGTTGCTTCTTTAAATGCATGATCCAGGTGATATCTTTGGCTCAATGGACCACAACTCCATCACCATCTTCCTAATGGATGATTTAAAGAAGTTGTGAAGTCTAATGATGATTTGGTTGATTCTTTGATTGGTTTTTTATCTATGTGATGATGTTTATTTCCACTAAAATATATTGTTATCTATTGGATTCAGTTATGGTTTGCTACATTCTACTATGGTTGTTGATGCTTGCTTCTGTGAGAAATCACTTATTATTTGATGGATTTGATTATGGTCTGTTGGTACCTACTTCTGAGAGAATCCATTTATTATTTAATGCATTCAACTATGGATATTGATATTCACTTATAAGGTTACCGATAAATGCTTTTGTGAGAATCCACTGCTGAAATCTATTATTGTCCGTTGATAGTTGTTGATGTTTGATTTTGAGAGAAGCCTCGACTAAAGCTGGATGAACAACTGAATGTTGTTGTAGTTGAGATATATCATGGCTACATTTCTAATGATAAACTGGTTGCTGATATTTATGTGAAGAAATTGGAATGACTGAGAATCCCCTTGAAGAAGGAGCTATGATTAGATAGCATCATGAATAGATGATCTCCCATAGGTTGTGTGTCGTGAGACATTGTTGTCTGGGAGATGTGTTGATTATTCCTCCCGTAGGTTGTGTGCCATGAGATATTGTTGTTCAAGAGATATGTGTATGATTCCTCCTATAGGTTGTATGCCATGATACAATGTTGTTTGAGAGATGCGTTAATGATTCCTCCTGTAGGCTATGTGCTGTGAGACATTGTTTCCTGGGAGATGTTTTGATGATTCTCCTATAGGCTATGTGCCATGAGATGTTGTTTTTTGGGAGATGTGTTGATGATTCCTCCTATTGGCTATGTGCCATGAGACATTTTTGTTCAGGAGACGTGTTGATGATTCCTCTTGTAGGTTTTGTGCCATGAGATATTATTTTCCAGGAGATGTGTTGTGAGACATTGTTGTCTAAGATATGTGTTGATGATTCCTCTTGTGGTTATGTGCCATGAGACATTATTGTTTGAGAAATGTTTTGATGATTTCTCTAGTAGGCTACGTGTCATGAGAAATTATTGTCTAAGAGACATGTTGATGATTCCTTCTGTAGGATGTGTGCTGTGAGATGTTATCTAGGATATGTGTTGATGATTCCTCTTGTAGGTTGTGTGTCGTGAGAAATTTTTGTCTGAGAGGGGGATAATTCCTCCTGTAGACTGTGTGCTGTGAGACATTGTTGTCTTAGAGATGTTGATGATTCCTCCTGTAGGTTGTGTGTCGTGAGACTTTGTGGTCTGGGAGATGCGTTGTTGGTTCCTCCCTTAGGCTGTGTGCCATGGGACCTCATGGTCGGGGAGATGCTTTGAGATGGATGCTATGTATCTTCCCTTACGATGAGTATGAGAGAGAGAAAATTGGATTGTGTTCTCTTCCTTAGGTTGTGGGCCATGAGACTTATGGATTGGTTGGGAAGATTGATTTTGAGAGAGAATGGAAAGCTACCTCCCTAGATAAGAGGGATTTTTGAAAAATTAAGTAGCTATGGTTGGAATTTTTCATTGGAAATATGAAGAAAAATGAAGTTTTGGCATCTCAAGTTGGCCCATCTTAGCTCCACAAATCGACTTCAAGAAGACATCATGTCGGCCCTACTAGGGATAATTAGCCCTCGCATTACAACTATAAATTGGAGCTTGTTGATCCTCATTTGACCATCCATCCAACACAACAATTCGATCTGCAATTACAAACAAGTTTGGTCTTCTATTACAGAGATATTCACATGTGGGAAGAGGATAAAGCAGTCTCTTTTTCACTGTGGTTTGTATCTCCTTCAAAGGTTCATTGACTATAGTGACTTAGGCAAGTTTTTGGGATCATCTTAATCTTTGCTCTATTTATTCTCTTCAGGCCAAAGCTACAAAGAAGCTTGCTCTTTTATGTGGCATTCTCTTGAATATTGATTGAGGGTTTTATGGCTGAATTCTTGACAGATCGTTGGCAGAATTTTGTGGTAACTACAGTGAGGACTTCGACCTAATTTCACAATGATTACAAGCTTATATTTTGGCCTCCTTGTGTAGAGCCTCTCACCGGATAGAAGTGGAACCTCTATGTTTCATTGTGAAGAATTTGATTGGGTATATCATTGTTGATTATTTTGGATTTGTTGAAACATTCAGATGTACTAGTTATGGGAAAAACCTCTCTCTCATAAGGAAAGAATTTTGGGTTTTCCCCTTGTGGGTTTTGCCCTAGATGTGAGCCTAATTTCTGTGTCTCTTGTCTCTTGCTTATTGTATAGTATTTATTATCTACTGTAATCTTTATTTACTGCTCTTGTTGAAGAATTAATGGTTGAAGTTTTTCATGTATAGCTACTTGTTGACTAAAGTATATAGAAGGAAAAATTTATACCAACAAAAGTAGTTATCAATTTTGAAAAACTACTCTAGTCATTGCAACACTAGAATGTCAATAGAAATGTAGTATCTATGATTTAAACATTACATCCAAAAATTAATACTAATAACACAATGTCATATCATTTAAATAAATAATACAAAATAAAAAGTAATAACAATAATAAATCAAATCAATTCAATGTTATTGTAATTTTGTTTTTATTAGTAAAATTACAAACAATTATTTCAAAGAAAAAATCATATGATGCACATCACATTAAAATGAATGAAAATAATAATGACTTGTATTGGTAGTCATTGCACCAAGAGGCACTCTACGACCTTGTATGGGGGAGATGTTGTAGTATCAATAAATGATTGTGTTGAGAGGTGCTCTACAATCCCATATGGGGGAGATGTTGTAGTGTACATAAATGAATGTAAACATTTAATTCAATATGGGGGAGATGTTGTAGTGTACATAAATGAATGTAAACATTTAATTCAATATGGGGGAGAGGCGCTCTACAATCCCATATGGGGAAGATGTTGTAGTGTCCATAATTGAGTGTAAACCCTTAGTTCAATATGTGGGAGATGTTGTAGAGGATGTAAATGAGTTTAATTATTTAAATTAAAGTTCAATATGGGAGAGATGTTTTAGTGTCAATAAAATTAAAGTAATAAAAAATTGATTCAATCCAATTTTTTGTATTGTAATTTTGTTTTTATTAATAAAGTTACAAGCAATTTCTTCCAAATAAAATCATATTATACATTATCAAATAAAATAAATTTAAATAATATCTATTCAACTTTGTAATTATTTATTTTGATACATAATTAATAAAAATAAAAATTATAAATTATAATTTAATTAAATGTATAATTTTTTTAAAACAAAAGACAATTATATAATATATAGATAGTAACTATAAATTATTTAGTGTAAGTATATTCCACAACTTGTAACTATTAATTTGATTTCATATTTAATTCAATTAATAAATATTAAAAACTGAATTTTTAAATACTTTTTTTAAACTTATATATATATATATATATTTATTATATTATATATATATATATTATATATATTTCTTATTATTTTATATAATTTTTATACTATTAATAACTAACAGAGCTCTATCTTAGCTTCAAATGTATAGGTCTCTAGAGGAAGAGACATAAACCTTTACTTAATTTTTGCACTCAAAAAGAGGTTTTCATCTTGAGAGATTTGATCCCTCTAGGTGCTCAGTACATCCGAAGTCCGATTTTTAAACTACCGCTATTATTACCCCACTACCTCAAGGTGCCCCCATGACTTTGGGGAAGCCCTCATGGGGATTGAAACTTGCCCAATGGTAAGAAAAACTCGCTTTCCATCATTAGATCCAACCCCTTTGACATTTCAAAACATATAATTTTTTATTTATTTGCTAGTTTATGTGAGTCATGACTAACCCATGGCTTCAATAGTCTTGACTCAAGGGCATCTAAACCATCAAAATAACTTGAGAATTGCACCCATCCTAGGCCACACCAACCTTACCATTGTTGGATTTTTTCCCACAGAGTTACGAACCTATGACCTTTACACCATAAAGTGCCTTAACATAATACATTGTCATCATCTATTCTATGCCCCGTGGGCATTTCGAAACATATAATTAATAAATATATAACATAACAAATTTAACACACATATATATCCACTTGACCATATAAATTAAAGTAATGATTCATGTTCATAGCTATTATATTTTAGAACTTTGAATTTAAATTTAATTATTAAGCTTAATATTTACAACAAATGTTTTTCCTATACTATTTATCTATCCACATATATCATCAATGTTATACATATTATAACATTGAACACATACTTTATATATTCTTCGCATATATTCTTTGGTGAAAGAGTTCTGAGGCTCGGTGAAAGAGCTAAAAACGTACTCTATATATTCTTCGCATATATTCTCTGGTTTGCGCGCTGAGGTGGGCATGGGCGATCTGCAGTCAGGTTTGCTGATATCAGGTGCACACATTCCTTATCTTTTTCTTTTTCTAATACATATTTTCTCATATAATTTCAAGTATGAATATTTCACCACAGTTATCAAATATTACCAAGGGCAGACCTAGCATAGTTACTCTACAAGGCCTTTATGAGTATATAAATTCTTTAAAGAAACGTAGAGAAGAAAGACAAGCTAAGCTACAAAAAGAGCTAGAAGCCATGCTAGAAAATAAATTTACATCTCTTGAAGACACGATCCAAAAACAAATAGAAAATGAAATAGAACTACTGAAGAATAAAATGGAGGCAATGGAGACTAGATTGCAGGTTATAGAAAAAAAAAACCAAGATACTAACCAACCATCCCAGCAAGGAGATTCTGATACTTTAGAGAGTCTTAAAATGAAAGACATGATTAAAGAACTAGAAGAAAAAGTTAATAGCCGCCTCACCCTAAATAATGTGGTAGATAAGTTAGATATCAAACCAATTAAAGATGAAATAAAAAAATTAATAGAATTAGACCACGAATGTAACAAAAGGACCTTGGACCTTATAATATTTGGTTTAAGAGAGGAAGTAGATGAGGATACTTTAGCCTTAGCCCAGATAGAATTACATAATAGATTACAAATTGAATCAGTGTGTCTCACAGAAGCAACAAGGTTGGGGAAATTAACTGAGAATAAAGGAAGACTAATCCGCATAAAGGTGAGCTCCACTGGTCATAAGTATGACATACTTAGTAAAACCTCAAGTCTAAAAGGAACGAGAATATTCATAAATGAAGATCTCATTCCAGAAGATCAAGCGGAATTAAGAAAGGAGGTTCAAAAGGTAAAAGAAGCTAGAAAGGAAGGAAAATGGGCAATAATTAGAAATAGAAAAGCCTTTACTCGAGATAGAAACCAAAAAGATAGTAATCAATAGCAATTAAACATGCTCCGGATCCTTTATTGGAACTGTCGAGGCTTCCCATGGAACAAAGGCCCCAAACTAAGTTGGATTTCAAATGATGTTTATATTATTTTGCTTGTTGAAACTTGGGAGCACGAAGAATCTAAGGTCCCTAACATAGATGGCTTTACGCTATGGTCTACCTGGAACAAGCGATCCTCCCATAGAGGCATTGGGGGAATAGCTTGTTACATTAAGAAGAACATCTCCTCCCATGCTAGGATTTATAAAAACGACCCTCACAACCAATATATTTGGATAGAGATCAGAGACATTAATAATAAAAAGTCCTACATAGAAATATGTTATTCCCCCCCATCAATTCTAACTTCTATAACAATAAGAATCTATATAGAACTAACCCTTACAATGGTTTAGAGAATGATATTTCTAGCCTAAGGAATGATGGTAATATCCTTTTAATAAGTGACTTTAATGCTCGAACTTCAAACAACCAAGCTATTATTCTAAGCAATCATTCCAACCCTAATCCTCTTTGGTTAGACGAAGACCCTACTTTGGCTAGTAGGTACAAAAGAAGCTTTGAAGACCTCAGGGAAAATTTGTTTGGGTCGGAGCTAGTCAAGCTCTGTAGTGCTCAAGATCTCATAATTTGCAATGATCTAAAGAAGTGGCCCAATTCCAGCAAGATGACCTGCATCCATGGGCTTGGTAGTAGCGTGGTAGACTATGTTATTTCCGATCTCCCATTATACAACGAAATAATAAATTTTGACATCTTAAATGACCACAAACCTGACTTCGATCATAGGCCTTTACTTATAACTCTCAATTTTGTCATGCATAGAGTTCCCACAGAAAATAATACTTACAGCCAAAAGAACTTAATATTTGATAGAAATAAAAATGATCTCTTTCTAAATGAATTAAAAACTAATTTGCTTCCTTTATCTAGTATAGACAACATAGAATACCTCTATCATAATTTTACTACAACCCTCTCATATTCTATTAACAAGTTCTTAATTGAAGTTTCAAATAATAAAAGAAATAGCAAAACCAATCCATGGTATGACAAATATTGTAAAAGTGCGAGCTTGATGATTCTCTTAAAATGGACAAGACAAAAATATACAAAGCCCTAACTAAAAGGAAAAAGAGGCTGTACATTCATCAAAGACAGGAGAATCTCTTACACCTCTCTAAGGTAGCTCCTAAGAAATTTTGGAGGCAGATTGTGACTAGGAAGACTAAAGATAATAATAAAATTTCTCTTCACGATTGGGATTCCTATCTTAAAAAGCTTTATGAATCTCCAAATGTCATGGATAATTTGGAAACCCTGCTCACAACGAAAGAAGTTTTCTCTTTAGAAGACATTAATTTTGGGGTTAATTGCCTCGCTAATGGGAAATATAAGGACATTGAAGGTTACCAGGTGGAAATGTTAAAAATTGGAGGTCCTATCCTCATCCCCCACATCCACAAGCTTTTCAATCAAGCAGTCAAGAAAGGGTTCCCTAAACCTTGGATTGAGAGCCTCATTATCCCTATTTTAAAAGTGGGGATACAAATAACCCCACTAATTATCGGACAATTATGATCAACCCTCTCTTAGCCAAGTTATATGGTAGTATTTTGGAAAAGAAGTTAAAAATATGGCTTGAAAGTGAAGGTAAGCAGGCTAAAGGCCAAGTAGGTTTTAGAAGGCATCACTCAACAAAAGACCACCTCGTTACGCTTAGGATCATTGTGGAGGAATGTCGTAATGATAAATCGAATTTATTTTGTTGCTTTGTGGACTTTAGAAAGGCTTTCAATACGGTTCTTAGATACAACCTTTGGAATAGATTAGAAGAGCTAAAGTTTCCTATACGAGAATGTAATTGCCAAGCTAAAGAGAAATGAGGGGTGGTCGAAAGATATTAAGTGTAACATCAGGGTTAAACAAGGTTGCCCCCTCTCCCCTACCCTATTTGGGATTTACATCGATAAGCTTGAAGGCTATTTAGAGGAAGCAGGATGTGATGGCATGATCTTAGCTGGGACAGTCGTCATCCTTCTTCTTTATGATGATGATATTGTTCTTTTGGCAAGGTGCCCATCTGATCTTGATAAGCAACTCAGGCTTCTTAAGGATTTCTACTCTACCATGGGTATGACTGTTAACACTAACAAAACAAAAGTTATGATTATCAAATCCAATAATGACACTTACGCTAATTTTACGTATGACAATAATAACTTGGAGGAAGTGTATTCTTACAAGTACCTAGGAATTGATATTCATCACAAGCTCAACTGGAACCATAGCATTGAGAAAATGATTAATGGGCGGTGGAAAGCTTATTTTGGTCTTGAAAATAATTGTAAAACAATAAACCTCATAATGTGGGATAAAAAGAAGTTCCTCTTTGAAACTTTAGTCACTCCTGTTATCTTATATGGCTATGAGGTTTGGGGTTGTAGCATCTCCAGAGAATCATGGAGAAAGATTGAGCAAATCTAGAAGAGTTTTATAACTTATAACCTGAAAATAAAAAGTAATACACCCTATCCTATTCTCCTTATAGAAGCAGGTATTTCCCCTATTGAGAGCCTAGCTATGATTAGGTTTCTGTTGTACAAGCACAAACTCAATAACATAGATGATCATAGACTTCCTAAGCTAGCTTTAAATTCCAGCCAAAACCACCTAAGGCTCAACCGGGGGTGGCATAAAGACACAAGGGCCTGGTTAAACTATTGGGAGATCAATGAGAATGATGCATTACAAAACATAAATAACATTAAAGATATTGTTACTTCTAAGTTCAAAGAAAAAATGTGGTGTGAGAAAGATTTAGCAGCTAAAAGAAATTAAGTTATTATAAGAAGGTCATTAACCCCACCCTAGAACACCAAAAGTATCTCTCTATTTTAACTAGCTCAAAGAAGAAAATTAATATAGCAAAGTTTAGAACGAATTCTCATGAGCTCCATAGTGAAACAAATCATTAGGTAGTTCCTAAAACGCCATGGATGGAAAGGATCTGCCATATATGTGAGAATAGGAACATCGAGGATGAAAACCACTTCCTCTTATAGTGCCCCATGTAGAACCACATTAGATCTCAGTTTCACAATCTTTGTTACAATACTGACCTTCCTAGCCTTTTACAATGTCAAAATTATATTGAGCTTGGGAGGCTTCTCTCCAAGCTTTTTGAGCATAGGAATAAAATCTTAAATCAAAATAAATAATTTGTTTCTTTAGGTCTAATAGACCAATGTTTGGTCTCAGCGAACGTTAACCATCATCATCATCATCATCATAAAAGCATTAAATTTAAATGTGCATGTTAAAAAAATATGTTGAAAATAAATGTAATTAATAAGAATATTTTTATATATAGAGATGTGAAATTTATATAGATATAAATAATATTATTAATAGTCAACATGAATCTATTTTAATTTTAAATTTATCAAAACGTAGATAGAAATCAAATATCACAAATATATTTGTTTAATTTTACACTAAAAAAATTTGTATGATAAAAATTTTACATTATATTTAAGTTGTATTTTTTTTTAAATTACATTTTGACTTCTAAAACTTAAGAGACTAGCGCAATTCATATATATATATATATATATATATATATATATATATATATATATAATATAGTATATATATATATAGTTTCTTTTTTTAAGTTAATTTGAAAATCTTTATATTTATTTTATTTAATGGACAACTATTTTTCACCATGATTGTGCAAATTAACCATCAAATTGTCACATATTGACCGCATTGCATTCCACTAGCACGCTACATGGTTTGTACGAAGCATTGTACAATGTTGCTAGAGCAAAATGGGGCCTGTATGGATGTTGTAAAACAACCCATTAGTGAAATTGACAAGATGTATATGTACAAACTCTCAATATAACTAGCACAACCACATTAATAAATGTGGTTGATAAACGTCGATATGTCCATATCAAACACATACATCAATTATCAATAATATTAATACAAATATAAGAACATATTAATTATAATTAATATTATATTATTACTATTAAAATAAAATAATAATAATAATAATAATAATAATAATTATTATTATTATTATAATAATCATTTAATAAATAATAATGAAGTAATTATGAAATAAACATTTAGTAAAAATCAAACAATTTAAATGTGGTTGATACGAAATTCAACTTTACACATTCGAGTCAAACACAATTATTAAATGCTAACCTCTTCCAAAACACACTGAGACCGATGAAAAAAGTTGCACCAATTCAAATGAACAACATAATGATCACAATCATTCATGCTTTCCAACCAATCCCTTCTCACATTGTCTTGATTTTTTTGCATAACGTTTGTTAGGGCCTAAATCTACCTCAGGTTGAGAAAGGCAACTCTAGGGTAACATCAAACAACGCTTAACCTGGTAGCTATCCCTACCATGTCAGGAGAGGGATTTCTCCTTGTCAATCTCAGGAAAATATAGAAAATAAGTCTTGAGATGGCTGATGTAAAGACTAATTTTAGGTTAGGTATATGCTCAGAGGAGTTTGATTGAGTTTTATGTTGGTTTGCTGGATCAAATGTATAAGGCAGTTTTGGGTCTCGGGAATGGACTTAGTCTTGCAGAGGTTTCTGTGGGGCGAGGTAGGAATATGCTTTAGTACTTTGAATTAAGTGAAATGGAGAGTCTTAAGACTGGTGAGGAGTTGGAGAGGGCATGAAAATGTCATGAGTCCTCTGCAAATAGTAGAAAACATGAAATGCTAAGCAAACCCTAAGGTAGAGCACTGCAACATCAATGATTTCCACGTTTATAATTGATTCATTTAGTTACGCTGAAAAAGGGAGAGATAATGGCACACATAAACACATGATAACTTGAATTACAAAAGGAGAAAGAATACTAAATTACCTTGCCACAAGAATCCCACAAAATGCAGCAAACCCTGGTCTATTTCCTTGCCAAATTGTAGAGATGAATGTACAATGATGCTCAAAGCTTTCACAAGAGTCCAACCTTTACAAATGACTGAAAAAACACATGATATAGACCTCCAAACCACCTGTGCTATCTACCAGGGGTCGAATCCATGAGAAGAGGGGTGGTTTCAACCATATATAAACTAGGAACACAAAAATAGGTAGTGGAACAACTTGCCTCTAAAACCTAGGAAATTGATTCATTCAACTCTAAACCACCTACAACTAATGTATCTACCTTATCAAGTCAATTTTTATCATTTTTACATCATATTACATCAATTTACATCATTTCACATCATGAATTTGACCATAAGAGAGAAGAATTCAAACTAGAAGAAAACTAGGCGAAAAACAGAGTTTTTGAGCAAAATTGGCACTTTTTCCTCGTGTGTGTAGCGCCACTTTTTCTGTGCGTAGCACTTTTTCGCAGCTGAATTTGGAGGCCTTACCCTTCATCAAATTTACTCCACGTGGCTTGTTGGAAATTTTTGTCTATCTACCTTCTAGGAAAAGTGGAATTTTTGAATTTGGTGTCCATTTGCTCATCCAAAAATGCAATCTCCCAAAACTGCTTTCTCTGTGGCAAAAAAGTGGCAGAAAGGGCATTTTTGAGGTGTTTTTAGCCCTTTTTGAGGTCCAAAACTTGTCAAAATTTCCTAGTAATTTCTGAGCATGCATAACATTTCATAAGGAATCCAACAATGCCAATTTTTCTTCAAATGGAGGTCCCTATCAAAAGCGAGCGCCGGTGGCACTATGCACCTGTTGGAAAATCCTGTGTTAAAAATTTCTATGTGTAGTGCCGTTTTAAGATAAATTTTTTGAGGCCTTCATGGTGTCTAAATTTGGTGCACGATAGCTTGTTGGAAACATTATTGAGTTTACTTTCCAACAAAACTTGAATTTTTCAATTTGGAGTTCATTTTCCCTGTCAAACGCCAAATCTCCCAAGTCTGGTCAAAATGTGAAAAATGAGGCTGCCTAAAGGCAAAGTGCAATTGCAATCAACTTTTGAAGGTCTTCCTCAACTCAAAAGTGAGCTCATGATAGCTCATTGGAAATCTATTTGTGTCTAGTTATCATTTAACTCATCACAAAAGTCACTTGGACAACCAATCTAGGAACAATCTTGATTTTCCCAAGGTCACTGTAAAGGTGCATCAATTCTCCTGAGGAAATTGTATTTTTGACCTTTCTCTAAAACCATGACACCTGTGTAAAAAGTGAAGGTGTTTTTTCTTCCTTGGCCTATTGTGGACAAAAAACTCTCTCATGTTCTCCAAATTCATTTTTTCTTTCTCAAAAACATCATTTGAGTAAAACCTATCTCGATGTGTGGAATAGGGGATTTGTCGAAATGAAGTGAAATGAAGGAGATAAGCGGCTTCTAAATTCTTGAGAAAATTTTGTGAAGTAGGGAGGGATGTTAGGAAATAGGGGAAAGTGGAATTTCAAATATTGAGAGAGGGGAAGGGGTTCAAAAGGGCTAAACACAGGCATAGCCTAGAAAATTGTCAAATTGTAGCAAGAAACTAGGGTTTGTGGGAAAATGAGGAATTTGAGGGATATAAATGATGGGAAGTGTTTAATAAGGTAAATTATATGTTAGGGCCTAAATCTACCTCAGGCTGAGAAAGTCAGGTCTAGGGTGACATCAAACCACACTTAACTTGGTAGCTAGCCCTACCAAGTCGGGTGAGGGCTCTCTTCTTGTCAATCTCAATGAAAATATATCAAGGAAGGGTTGAGATGACTGATATGAATACTAATTTTAGGCTAGGTATGTTTGCTCAAAGCAATTTGTTTGATTTTAATGGTTGGTTGCTGGATCATATGGGGAAGGCAACTTTGGGTCTGAGAAATCAACATAGATTTGCAGAGGTTTCTGTGGGGCGACGTAGGCAAGTGTTTTAGCACTTTGAAATGAGTGTAATGGTGAGTCTAAAGACTGGAGAGGAGTTGGAGAGGGCATGCAAGTGTCATGAGTCCTCTTCAAACAGTAGAAAACATATAAAACTAAATAAACCCCAAGGTAGAGAACTGCAACATCAATGATTTCCACCTTTATACTTGATTCATTTAGTTAAGCTGAAAAAGAGAGAGATAATGGCACACATAAACACATGATAATTTGAATTATAAAAGGAGAAACAATACTAAATCACCTTGCCACAAGAATCCCACAAAATGCTACAAAACCTGGTCTATTTCCTTGCTAAACTGTAGAGATCAATGTACAATGATGCTCAAAGCTTTCACAAGAGTCCAACTTTTACAAATGACTGAAAAAACACATGATATAGACCTCCAAACCACCTGTGCTATCCATCAGGAGTTGAATCCATCAGAATAGGGGTGGTTTCAACCATATCTAAACTAGGAACACAAAAATAGGCAGTGGAATAGCTTGCCTCTAAAACCCAGGACACTGATTCATTCAACTCTAAACCACCTACAACTGATGTAACTACCTCCTCAAGTCAATTTTTATCATTTTTACATCATAGTACATCAATTTACATCATGTCACATCATGAATTTTACCATAAGAGAGAAAAAGTCAAACTAGAAAAAAACTAGGCAAAAAACAGAGTTTTTAAGCAAAATTGGCACTTTTTCCTCCTATGCGTAGCGCCATTTTTTCTGTGCGTAGCACTTTTTCCCAGTTGAACTTGGAGGCCTTCCCCTTCACCAAATTTTCTCCAAGATGGCTCATTGGAAAGATCTATCTGTCTAATTTCTAGGACAAGTGGAATTTTGGAATTTTGTATCCATTTTCTCCTCCAAAAATGCAATCTCCAAACACTGTTTCCTGTGTGGCAAAAAAAAGTGGCAGAAAGGGCATTTTTGAGGTGTTTTTGGCCCTTTTGGAGGTCCAAAACTTGTCAAAATTTCCTAGTAATTTCTGAGCATGCATAAATTTCAATAATGAATCCAAAAATGCCAAGTTTTCTTCAAATGGAGGTCCTTATCAAAAGCAAGCACCGGTGGCGCTACGCACCTATTGGAAAAGCATGTGTTAAAAATTTCTATGTGTAGCGCCACTGATTCTGTGCGTAGAACCGTTTTCAGATCAACTTTTGGAGGCCTTACTGATGTCCACATTGGGTGTAGGATAGCTCTTTGAAAGGCTTATTGAGTCTACCTTCTAAAATAGCTTGAATGTTTCAATTTGGAGTTCATTTTCCCTATCAAAAGTCAAATCTCCCAAGACTAGTCAAAATGTGCAAAATGAGGCTGCCTAAAGGCAAAGTGCTGTTGCAGTCAACTTTTGAAGGTCTTCCTCAACTCCAAATTGAGCTCATGATATCTCATTGGAAATCTATTTATGTCTAGTTGTCATTTAACTCATCAAGCAATTCATTTTTCCAACCAAGCTAGGAGAAAGCTTGATTTTCTGAAGATCACATTAGAGGTGCATCAATTCTCCTCAGGCAACTGTATTTTTGACATTTCTCTAAAACCATGACACCTGTGGACAAAAATCTCTCTCACTTTCTCCAAATTCATTTTTTATTTCTCAAAAACATCATTTGAGTAAAACCTATCCCGATGTGTGGAACAGGGGATTTGTCGAAATGAAGTGAAATGAAGGGGATAAGGGGCTTCTAAATTCTTGAGAAAATTTTGGGAAGTAGGGAGGGATGTTAGGAAATAGGGGAAAGTGGAATTTTAAATATTAAGTGAGGGGAAAGGGTTCAAAAGGGCTAAACACAGGCCTAGCCTAGAGAATTTTCAAATTGTAGCAAGAAACTAGGGTTTGTGGGAAATGAGGAATTTGAGGGATATCAGTGATGGGAAGTGTTTAATAAGGTACATTAAGGATAGGGGAAGGTGTATGAACATCAAGATACAAGTTTTGTTGATGATTTTACCATCCAAGACAAATTATCTTCAAAACCCTAGGAGAGGGAAATGAGCTTTACCCAAGTACAACTGAAGCACGAACAAGGTGTAAAATGACCCATTCGAACCTGAAATGATGATGACCACCCTTTGAATGATGGTACACTTAGCTAAATGGTGACATGAACTGAACTTTGGACAATTTTGAAAGGAGTGCAAACAAACCCTAGACCTAATACCTAGTGACCAAATTTTACTTGAAAACTCACTGAAATGACAAAATTTGACTTTGACACTCTGAGACCACTTTGTAAGAGCATATTTGATCACTCAAGGAAGGCTGCAAAGATTGACACTAACAACGTTGAAAAGAAAAAGGCAATGAAATATGCAAACCATCTATTGATTTCAGCCTTGATATAGTTGTAAATGTCAAACCCTGCCTCTCTCTGTCTCCAATATCTACAGTGGCTCATTGCAAGGGAATAATATTAAACCCAAGGGATAAATATTATAAATCCAATGTATAAAAACCCTAAGATAAATATTATAAACCCTAAAATAAACATGGTTGGCCATGATTTACCATCATTTATTTTCATACTGAGACGATGTTTGTCGGAATTTGATGTTGGACCATGGTTTATTTTCATATTGAGACAATCTTTGGCACATTGTGACATTGGACCATCATTGACCATGGATGAGCATGATTGTAAACCTAAGGGATTTATATTAATCCCTAGGAATAATATTATAAACCTTGTGAATAATACTATGCACCATGAATATGAACCAAATAAACCCAAGGGATTGATATTATAAACCGAAGGGGATAATAAACCCAAGAGATTAATTCTAAAACCTAGAGGTATTATAAACCCAAGAGAATAATACTAAACACAAGGGATTAATATTATAAATGCAAGGATAAACCCTAAAAGGATTGATATTACCCAAGGGAATAATAAACCCAAGGGATTAATACTAGAATTCCAAGGGATTAACAACAGATTAATAATATAAACCCAAGGGAATAATATTAAACCCAAGGGATTAATATTATAAACCCAAGGTACATAAATCTTAAGATAAATATTATAAACCCAAGGTACATAAACCCTAAGATAAATATTATAAACCCAAGGGAATAATTTTAAACCCAAGGGATAAATATTATAAACCCAAGGAATATATCCCCTAAGATAAATATTATAAACTATAAGATAAATATTTGTCAAAATGCTATGTTGGAATATGGTTGACCATGATTGATTTTGATATCGAGACAATGTTTGTCACAATGCGACGTTGGAAAATGACTAACCATCATTGAACATGGTTGATCTTCATATTGACACAATCTTTGTCACAATGTGACATTGGACCATGGTTAACCATTGTTGTGACAATGTGACGTTGAACCAAGAGATAGTCTTTGTTACAATGTGACCATGGTTGACCATGGTTAACCATAATTGAACCCAAAGGTATTATAAACCCACTAGAATAATATTAAACCCAATGGATTAATATTATAAATGTGAGGTATATAGACCCTAAAGGGATTGATATTATAAACCCAAGGGATTAAAATTAAAAACCCAAGGGATTAAAAACCCAACGGATTGATAATATAAACGCAAGGGAATAATATTAAACTCAAGGGATTAATATTATAAACCCAAGGTATATAAAACCTAAGATAAATATTATAAACCCAAGGACTCTAAACCTTAAGATAAATATTATAAACCCTAACATAAATATTTGTCACAATGTAATTTTAGAATATGGTTGACCATGATTGATTTTCATATTGAGACAAATAAACCCTAAAATAAACATGATTGACCATGATTTACCATCATTGATTTTCATACTCAAAAGCTAGGACAAACCAAATTCATAACTCGCTACTTTTATACATTTGTATTTGAAAAGTAAAGAAATATTTCATAGAGCACTCCTTCACATCATTAACATCTAAACCACACTTAGTTACTAAATTTATATCGGACACGTAATTGATCTCATGGATATTTGTGACATAAGTTGGTCAAACCTTCTACTCCTCATTTGTGTGGCGACACATATTCCTTTTGAGAGTCAAAGGCCCGTAAGTCGGCCTTGTGATCCAATATCAAATGCCGAAACTTCTCACAGAGGTTGCCCACGTTAAATTTCCCATTATCATATCCCTGTGGCAACGTACAAATATATATATGTTCAGATACTGGTAAGGTAGACAGGGAAGTATGTTGTAGCCACGATTATAGGAAAATAATTTGTTATATATGGCATGGAAAAAATTTTTATTAATCAAAGAAGACATATCATTCACAACTTGTAGCCCACATTCTTCCAAAGTGAGCAGAATATTAGAGTAGACAATATGATCTTCGAAAACGTTGAGGGACATCTTAACACCGAAATGGATGGAATTTATTTGCATCGTAGTGAAGAGGTAGGAAAATACCTTGTTATATATAAAAGAATGTTATAAATAATAATGAGGAAATTATCATGGAGGAACTTATTAGAATTGGAATAATCTCAAATCCCTAGGAAATTGGCGGGTGGGCAACCATGTGGCACGAATATAATTTTTTAAATTTATTAAAGAAATGGACCATTTTGCCAAATAAAATTTTCTTATATATAAATTAATGTTATAAATAATAATTAGGAACTTATTATAATTGGAATAATATCAACATGAAGGAACTTATTAGAATTGGAATAAATCTCAAATCCCTAGGAAATTGGTGGGTGGGGAGCCAGTGGCACGGATCTATTTTTTTTTTAATTTATTAAAAGTAATGGACCATTTTGCTAAATAAAAGTTTCTTATATATAAATGAATGTTATAGGAAATTTTTTAGGAACTTATTAGAATTGTAATAATCTCAACATGGAGGAACTTATTAGAATTAGAATAATCTCAAATCCCTAGGAAATTGATGGATGGGGAGCCCGTGGCAAATCTAATTTTTTAAATTTATTAAAAGTAATGGACCATTTTGCTAAATAAAATTTGCTTATATAAAAATGATTATAAATAATAATGAGGAACTTTTTAGAATTGGAATAATATCAACATGGAGGAACTTATTAGAATTGGAATAATCTCAAATCCCTAGGAAATTGGTGGTTGGGGAACCATCTAGCACAAATATAATTTTTTAAATTTATTAAAAGTCAATGCAACCTAAGAATTAAGGCAAATCCTATTTCCAACTCCACTGCATTATAAATGCAGTCTGACATGCAAGGGGAATAGGGGTTACCTTGCTGCTAACATGCGAAAGTCAACTTTGAAAGAAATATAAATGCAAGGCAACCCCTATTCCCCTTGCATGTCAGACTGCATTTATAATGCAGTGGAGTTGGAAATAGGATTTGCCAAGAATTAAGAAGAAGAATATGTTTAGCATATTCCCTTGAGAATCAATCTAGGCCCCCAAAAAAAAAAAAAAAATAAAAAATCAAAAAATCAAAAAATCTCCTTCCATCTAAATTTCATATATATATACCTATTTGCCAAATATAGGTTGCCCAACGAAAGAGATTGGTCAATTTTTAACCAAAAAAAATTATTGTATGGTAGTGAAATTATCTAATTGAATATTATTTAGTGTTTTATTTTCGGTTCTTTAAGAAATTTCTTTGTATATGTAGAAATGTGATGGATTTGTGGCAAATTCATAATAGTTTGGATTTCAACCCTTTCGGAAATAATTTCGAAAGGTTTTTTCTTTTCTCCAAATGAAATTTAGAAACAATAATATGCTAGTACAACTTTATGTGATTAAGGCCAAGAGGTTAGCTCCACTGGTTATTATTAATGTTGGGTATTAAGTTAATTTCATGCTAGCATGTGTTTTTCTTCTTCTCCTTTTTTTCGATTTGGTGCACCAATATATGTTGATAATTTTATTAGGATTTCATCCATGAATGTGGGGAAGCATCCATTTGGGTTTCCTCACTAGGTTTTCCTTGAAAAAAAAACCTCTCATGATCGACAAAATTTTATTGAATTTCACAAATTGACATTGAAATAAAGGACATGTAAGTGGCTAGAGGAGTTGCATGAACCTTGCAACAAAGCTAAAGCCTTTTTCCTTGAATATATTTTATTTTCAATAAAATGGATAAAAATGAATCTATAGAAGACCATATCATAAAACTTGAAGATATCATAAAACAACTAAAAATTATTAGGTAGAAGATGGAAATATAAGATATAGTGGTAATCACCCTGAAAATTCCACTAGTTTTGCTCAAGTACTTTATTAAAATCCTTAATATTAATAGAACTAAATTTGAAGAGTTGAGAACTGATATTTTCAATGGGCAAAGAGGGAAAAAGTAGCTTGGCAATGGCAGTGGGAATGAAAATTCAGAAATGATTTTAAAAAGTAGTGAAATTCAAGAAAAAAACACAAGTTTGTTAAGAAAAATGAAGGTGGACATCAAGTGGAAATAATAGGATAGATGCATAAAGGAATTAAAACACCTTTATATGTCATTACTATAGAAAACTACACCATAAGAAGATGTTTTGTAGAGAATACTTATTGGATGAGAAAACTAATAAAGGGTTTAAGAAGCAACCTAATGTTGCAGAACGTAAGGAAGGGGAGGTTGATTTTGTGTTTATGTTGAGAGGTAAAACAAACAATGTGAAAACCTTTGCTTGTGTAACAACCCCTAGTTGATTTTCCATGTAAATAAAATAATACCAAGGTTATGGGACACATATTTAAAGCTGAACATTGAGAAAAACACTTTAGTGGGTATCACTTGTGGATTATTTATGGCTATGGAAATTGGCAAAGGCAAAGAGGCATAATTGACATTTATTTATGAAAATAAAGGAAAATAGGAGAAAATGAAGGTGGAGAGACACATATTTGCATGCAAGGGAAACTAGAGGGAAAATGAAGGAAAATGAAGAAAATAGAGACATCAATGATGAAAAGACTTCAAAGAAATAATTGCTAGCTTTTGATAGCCTTTTGACAGTTTTGTGGTGGAGATCTAGTTCATTCTCTCATTCTCTCATACTCTTGCACACTTAGAACATTATTGGAGAATGCTTAGAGTATTCTAGCATTCACTTGGATTTGAGAAAGAAAGCAAAGGAAAACAAGGGAGTGCAAGGGAACAATGGGATTAAGCAGCTACAACAGGGATAGTTTGCAAGTAATAGGTTGCATGTGTGATTTATTTGTTGATTTATGGATGCATGGTATATGAATTTTATTGTCATATGAGAGATTATCCATCACACCAGGGTGGAAGATCTCAGATTTACAATTCCCAGGAGGAACGGACAGTTGGAGATGTTTGGTAGAGTATTCCTTGGATTTATGCAGCAGTGGATAATAGGATGCTTGATCATCAAGAATCCATTATTGAGATGGAAGGTAAGATTTGTGATCAAGTTATTTCTATTTTTATTGACCCCAGATATAATTATAGTTATATTAGTTCTGACCTGGTGGATAAGTGTTGCTTGAATAAAGAAGTTCATGAAAATATAGTTTATCATTGGGTGAGATCTTGTGCATTTGAACTGAATGGTATGCCTACATCAACACATATAAATGTGCTTCCTTTGGGATTATACAATATGCTTTTGGGAGTGGATTGGTTTTTCATGCATAGGACTAAGGTATATTTCTATGACAAGGCTATTAGTTATGACCCGGTGGATAAGTTGCATGAATAGTTCATCATTGGGTGAGATCTTGTGCATTTGAATTGAATGGTATGCCTACATCAACACATATATATGTGCTTCCTTTGGGATTATAAAATATGCTTTTGGGAATGGATTGGTTTTTCATGCATAGGACTAAGGTATATTTCTATGACAAGGCTATTGAGTTCCTGGATGATGATGGAGAGAAGATAATCTTGCAGGGAAAGAAGAAGCCTACATCAGTGAAAATGGTTACAACTATGCAGGAAAAGTACAGTTACAAGAAAGGATGTATATTATTTGCAGTTCATATTTCCAATGACAAAGGGAAGGATGTTGAGGATGATGAAGTTTTGAAGAGGTATCCAGTTTTGCATCAGTTTCAGGATTTGTTTCCTACAAATATTTCAGATTTGCCTCCCCATAGAGAGGTGGATTTATCTATTGAGTTGGTACCAGGAGTAGCACCAGTGTCAAAGGCCCCTTACATAATGAGTACTCCATACTTGGTGGAATTTAAGTTGCAGATTAAGGAAATGCTTGATAAGGGATACATTAGGCCAAGTGCATCGCCCGTGGTGCACCAATGTAGTCTGTAAAGGACGGTACTCTTAGGTTCTGCATTGATTATAGGTAGTTGAACAAAGTGACTATCAAGAACATGTATCCTTTGTCGCGGATTGATGACTTGATTCGTTGAAGGGAGCATTAGTGTTCTCGAATATTGACTTGAGATCATGATATCATCAGGTGCACATCAAAGAAAAAGATACTTACAAGACTACATTTCATACTAGGTATGGGAATTATGAGTTCGTGGTGGTTCCTTTTGGTCTTACTAATGCTCTAGTTACTTTCATGTGTTATTTGAATAGTGTGTTGCATCCTTATTTGGACAAGTTTGTTATAGTATTAATTGATGATATATCGATATATTCTAAGAATAAGAAGGAGCATTCAAAGCACCTAACAATAGTATTGAGATTGTTGAGAGAGAATCAGTTGTATGCCAAGCTTAGCAAGTGTAGTTTCTTTCATGCTGAATTTCATTACTTGGGACATGTTGTTTCCAAGGAAGGGATAATAATGGACCCAGAAAATATTAAAGCTATCATAGCATAGCTAGCTCCTAGGAATGTGGATGAGGTCATGTCATTCATGGGACTAGCAGGTTATTACAAGAGGTTCATCAAGAACTTCTCACATATTGGTTATCCTACTACATATTTGCAGAGGAAAGGAAGAAGTTTGAATGGACTTAGGAGTGTGCAACTAGTTTTGAGAAGTTGAAGCATTTGCTTACAAATTCTTTGGTATTGAACATTTCATATCTTGATGAAGAGTTTGTGGTATGTACATATGCTTGCAAGGAAGTACTTGGTGGGGTCCTGATGTAGGAAGGGCAGGTGTATGTTATGAGTCAAGGAATTTGAATGAGCATGAGAAAAACTATCACTACTACATTTGGGAGGAAATTCCGATGGTGGAATCTGACGGAATCACTAAAATCGGAAAAAGTTTCAGAAGTTAAATGATTTTTTTTTTTTTTTTTTTTTTTTTTTTTTTTTTTTTTTTTTTTTTTTTTTTTTTTTTTTTTTTTTCTCTAAAATCCCAACTACCATTAAATATCTAACAACATTCTTTACCACCCTATCCCATTGATTGGCGGACATTTTCCTATAATCCCTCTTGTATTCAAATAACTTAAGGTCGTTCTTTTACCATCAGATACTTGATGCTTTATCCAATATGAAAATGTGTTGTCCAATTTCCTACAAATGGTAAATAACCATTGCATAACGTTCAATTCCACCATTAATGGATTTTTGCGCTAACAATGTCTAATATCAGACCACTTTTGATCAATTTGACTAATTATAAATAATATATATATCTATATATATATATAATATATATAATATATATATATATATATATATATATATATATATATATATATATATAATATATATATATGATTATAATAATAAATTAGATGATATATATATAACTATATGTCAAATTTATATGGAATTTTAGGGGGCCTCTACACACACACATAGATATTTATAATTATAATAATATTTAAATAACTTTTATATATATAATTTATATTATGATTATATATAAATTATATATATAAAAGTTATTAAATATATTATTATTATAAATATCTATGTGTGTGTGTGTGTGTAGAGGCCCTAACATCATATAAATTTGACATTATTATATATATATTATATATATATATTTATATACTGAAAACCTATCAGACAGATAGTTTTCGTCCCTGAAAAAGGGTTTTCATCTTGAAAAGATGTGGATCATACGATGAGAAATGGACACCCGAGCCTTCTTTCTTCGTGGGAACATGAGCATATAATAATATATATATATATATATTATATATATATATACGGTGTCTCACAAAACAACCAGGCAGGAGCAGGTATTATCATCCATCTAAATGCAAACCACTCCCTCAAAGCCTCAGTTGGATTGGGGTTAGGATCAAACAATTTTGCCGAACTGTCAGCTCTGAGACTCCTCCTATGTTGGCTAATTCAAAGAAACACCTTCACAATTCAGGTCTTTGGAGACTCTCTCAATGTTATAAATTGGGTCAACGGAAAAAGCACTTGCAAAAACCAAATTTTGAAACCCATGCTGGAAGAACTGCAGGTACTAAAAACATCATTTAACAACTTCTCTCTATGCCATATCTACAGGGACAACAACGAATCTGCGGACAAACTTTCTAAGGAAGGTTTGCAGCAAACTTTGGGAGGCTGGAAAATAGTGGAAGATTGCCAAGGACAGGTTCAAACATCAGACGTGCCGCCATGTGCATAATCCACAGCTGCTGTTTTTACATATCTTTTTTCTTTTTTGTTTCATGCACAAGTTTTAAAAATCAGACATATACCACAGACTACTAAATCTTTTTGAATATGCACCTGACATTATGGTTTATTTACTCTTATATGGGTTGTTTTCCTCTTTGTTGAGGAGACCCAATGATATGATGTATTTTGTTTTAAATTACCTCTCTTGGGGAGGACATTTTTTATCATGGCTGTAAGTCAAAAAACAGCTGACAGAACATTTACCTATAGCAGAATTTTGCTCTGAAAACAGTGGAACAAAATGACAGTAAGGAGGAATTTGTTTGATTGCATGGTCAATCAATCAGCAGTACTAGAAATGCTCAGCATATGCAATGTAACTTTTTATTTTCTTAATAAAAAGTTCGCTTTTTCTTCTTTGAATATATATATATATATATATATATATATATATATAATATATATATATAATATATATATATATATATATATATATATATATATATATATATATATATATATTAATTAGTTGTTATTGTTTTGAAAGGTTGTAGGGTTATTTTGAGGTTAAACTTTGAAGAAAATGATCACTGAAAGTTTGGTGACAAAAAATGTCACATAACATTCCTCAAGGAGACCAAGGATATGTGGGATCAACATTGAGGGCTTCTGACAATGGAAAATGTTATTTCCCTTGTATAAATTTCAAGGGCTCGAGGCCAAGGAGAATTATAATAAAATTGGCTAAAAATCATTGTAGATACTATGGACACTCTAAAAGGCGAACATGAATATCATCCATTTGTAATTTATTTATTATATGTCTTTGTATTGTAAATTGTTTTTGTAAATGTTTATATGTATATTGTATTTTAGATTGTATTTATTTGTATTGTAAATTTTATTGTCTTTCTATTATAAATGTATTGTATAATATTATTTTGGGAGGTGTTTGAACTATGTTGTCATCTTGATGTGGACTAGAAATTATTTGGTTATTTTCGTTAGGGTCATTTAAAGGGTTAGGTCGAGTTAGGGGTTAATTAATTTATGGGCTTAGAGATAAGGGGTATAATTTTAGGGGTTAAGGGGTTAACGAATTAGGGTTTATGGGTTTAAGGGCTTAAGGGAATGGGGTTAAGGTATTAGGGGGTTAATTTAGACCTAAAGGATTTAGAGGTTAATCATGGGTTTTTATGGAGAATTATTAATAATTTTTTAAAGTATATTATGGAAAATTAAAATGATGAATGCAAAATAAGATCTATATATATATATAGTCGTGACTATATATCTCAGAAAGTGTCTCACTTCCTACATGTCATGCAAAGTAACATATATCTTAAAAAATTCAACATATTTTTAAATATCTTGATAAATTGCACAAGCATCACCATCGATTTGTTGTCTTTGTTTCTTGGTCTCACCTAAGTTTTCTTCCTCTTTATATTTGTTGTCTTTGTTTTCCTTATATTATATTTGTAAGTGTTGAGAAATCTAGAGGGAAACAAGTGTAGGTGATTTCTCTTACTTTGATAACTTCTTGTGATGTATTTTTACTTTACTTTATTAACTTATTATTTCACTTATTATTATTAGTGTTCTATATCATCAAAAAACTACCAAACCATAAATAACAATGAGACAATAGGACACAAGATATAGGTGATCATCCAAGGCCAAAACCTCTCCAACTGAGAGGAAAACCCACTAGAATCCTTCTCTTCTTATAAAACTTCAATTAACAAATTCCAAGACCTATGACCCTTCAATAAGACACTCTAAGAACAAGTCATCCTTCATTCTTGATGAGCTTTCCTTGCACATCTTCTAGCAACTAACTTCGACCTTCGAGCAACTTTGACCCCGACAAAAATTTATGCAACTTCGACCTTGATGTAGATTTAGCGGCTTTGACCTAACAGATTCACAACTTTGATCTAGAGGCAACTTCACAACTTCAACCTTGCAGCTTCGATGTAGATTCATAATTTTGTCTAGCCTAGAAACTGTAGAAACCCTAACAAAAGAGACAGAGAGGCCCAAAAACTTCGATCTTGATCTTCTTCTTCTTCTTCGTCCTTTTCTAGCTTCTATCTTGAGGAGATCGAACTTTCTTAAGTGAGTGTGCAAACAAGGTCGAAATCCTTCTTATTTATAGGTTTGTGAGGGGTACAAATTTTTATCTTGAGGCCAACTTGTCCCTTCATGTAGGTCAACCTAATCTTTGTGCCATTGCGAGGTTTTGGAGGGTCTTTTGACTCTATTTTGACTCAATATTTTTTTCTTTACAATATGTAACATGCCCAAATGGGTCTTAAATACATGACAAACCTAGAAGCACTTAATGGGTGCTTGACCTAAAAATAAAATTTCTTGAGCAAGAAACCCATGCCTCAAGAACACAAATAATAAATTTATTTTTCTCTTTTCATTAAATACATAAAGTCATGATTACATGTGCCATTATGAAGACCAAACCTAGTAACATATTTCAACACTCCCTCTTAACTAGGGAGGTATTCATAATCCATACAAGGTACTTGGACATTCTCAATCTGAAGAATTCTCATAAGAAGAGTTGAATTGATAACGCATCTGTATAACATCATGTCATCCAACATTGTCACATAATAAGGCCTTGAATAATAGCTCTATCTCTTCACAATATTACAACACAACGCTGGCGAGACCAATAATGTATAGACACCCTCATAATTTTCTCTCTCAGAACATACCCCACCTGGGTTCTCTTGGAGTATGTTCCACCAAGACTATTCTTATCTTGGATTCCAAGCCTCAAAGAGTACCAGTCCTCTACAACTACTCTTATCTTGGATTCCCTAACACATCTTCAAAGAGTATGAGATGTCAAATGCTTACCCAATCCTCCATTATTTCTTCCAAAGTGAATACAAGAATGATGTGTCCATCTCTCGTCGTGGCCTTCATTGAGACTTACAACTATTAGTCCTAGTCTAATGAATGACACATGAAGTAGAGAACCATATATGTCACTCCCTCTTAACCAAGAATGACCAACCCATTCCATAAGAGGAATGTACCCAAGCTCCCTCTTAACTAGGGACTTGCTTCTAGCAACTCTTTTAGGTGGAGATCATGGGAAAATTAGTTTCTTGAAAAGATCCTCATTTTGATGTCATGAACTTCTTTCTCATCATTGTGGATTTGTCATCTTTTGGGACTTCTTCATAGGGCATCAACCATCCATCACTTTAATTTATGAATTATGTTAGTCACGTCATACTTCATTTCATCATAAAGTGATACAGTAGTCCACATCTAGCCTTCCTTCATGCCTTGCTACCTTCTTCACATCATGGTACCTTCAGGATATTCCATCCTACCACATGAGTATCAGTTGTAGATGAAACCTGCAACTCTTCCTTTAGTATCTCTGCATTAGCTCATCGAGATATTGTTCAAAAATTAAGAATGAACATGATCCAGGTGGATATTGGTGGCCAGCTACCAATTCCACTTGGAAACCCACCATTGTTTCTTTCTGTTTTTTAGTTTCCTTAATTGTAGCACAGTTTACTATTTTTAGCAGTTTTTAGGGTCCTAAACATTGGATCTGTTTTGAGGCCCTAAACGACATTTTTTGGCAATCTACTGCCAGTTATTTTTTGTCTAAAATTGTCTTTTTGGTCGTAGTCCTGGGAGAGACATTTCCAATCAGTCATCTTGCACATCAAAAAGATATAATATGACCAAGTTGCGACCCCGGGAAGTTGGTTGTCCAACTCACCCCAACGGGGCCCATAAACTCTTGGTGTTACATCTCCTCGAGTTATGGATTTTGTTGTTTAGGGTTTTCTCTTATTGTCCAATAATAAAAAGTCCCTTGAGCCTCATTGTAACGTAGTTCAGAGGCATGTAGCCACCACATCTCTTCTCAGAGATAAGCTATCATCGCCAAAGCTAGTCTTATTTCCATTTTGTTTGTAAGCATATTTCAGTATTTGATATTAATGAAATGAAGTGCTATTTCTACTTGATCTTTGTATTTATGGTTATATTTGTAATGTTTTGCATTCTTGTTTAAATCTGGATCAGTGGTATCAGAGTGGTCTCCTCTTTCTCTGTTCTTCTTTGCATGTCCACAACGAGGTCGAGATATAAGGAGTTAGGGCTTGAATTGGTTGAACCTTTGAAAGACTAGCCTCACAAATCTCGACGATCTCCCATGGCAAATGAAAAGAAAGATGAGGGGGTAGGAGATCCTATCAAAATCTTGGCCGAGGAAGCCCTTGAGTGACAAAGGAACATGATGATGGACAACTTTGCTCAGATTCTTCAATGGCTACCTAGGGGCGACTCATCTACTTCCGGAAGCTACTCTAGAAGTGCCACATCCTTTAAGGTACAAGTTAACTTTGACATTCCCATATTTGAGGGTCAAATAGATGCAGACGCTGTAGATAGATGGTTAAATCTACTAGAAGGATATTTTTCCATTCATGATTTTTCTAGCCAGGAAAAGATCACCTTTGCACTTCTAAAAGTAGCCCCCCACGTCAAGGACTGGTGGGAAACCTACTATGAGTAGAAGGATGAAAGTATGAATTCACTGTTTTCAACTGCACCCACTTAGAACTCGTTCCAAGATGCCATCAAGGAGTAGTACTACCCTGTCAAGAGCTATGAGGATAAATACATAAAGTGGACAACGCTGCGATGGGGAAGGGACCAAGATGTGATAGAGTTTACCAATGTTTTTAATACCCTTCGCATGAATTGGGTATCAAGGATTCTTAGAAGCATTTAGTTCTCAAGTACATCGTCTTCCTGCACAGGTATATCTAGGATGAGATGGAATTCTTAGACATATCCTCGCTCGGCACAACATACCGACATGCGGTCAAGATCGAGCAAAAGTTTAAATAGAAGAAGTGAGACTTTGGATCTGCGAATCCAAAGCAAGGGTAAGGTGCCCCCAAACCACAGAACAAAGGACAAAGCCAATGCAGGGCGGCCTAGGACAACCCACCAAAGCCACAAGGAAAGAACAATGCCGCAAAGCCGAAGAAGGACACGGGAAAGTGGTATGAGTTCCATAAGAGCTCCACTCACAACACAAGTGAGTGTCGGGCCAAGCAGTCAATGGTGGCTGAGCTAAAGGCTTCAAAATCAGATGCATGTTACGAGTCTGAGTCAGAACCTGACAAGGGGAATGATAAATGGAAGTAGATTATTGATGCAGAGCCCAATGCCACCGTTGCCACCATGAAGATCCAGAAGGAGGAACCCGAAGATCTAGAGGAGGAGGAGCGCCTCTTCCACTCCTAGATGTGGGTAAAGGGTTCCCCACTACAGTTCATTGTCGACAGCGGGAGCCAAAATAAAATCATTTTGGCAGAGGTTGTGAAGCACCTAGGCTTACCACCCACAACCATACACCATTAGGTGGCTTCACCAAGGATGGGATCTTTGCATGAGCCAGCATTGTCGCCTTCCATATGACATCAAGCCCTTCACAGATGAGGTATTATGTGACGTTGCTCCCTTGATGTTTGTGATGTATTATTAGGCCAACCATACTTTTGGAAGCGACATGTTGTGTATGAGTCAAGGCCTCGTGTTGTTATTGTTACTTTCGGAAATAAGTTGTACAAGATATCAGAGGTAGCACCGCCTACCGCCATATTTTTAGTTACTGCAAAACAATGTAGTAAGCTCATTTCCAAAACTAGGGAATTTGTTTTCCTGATGATACACCCTCATGAAAAGAAGAAGACGGTGGCCACAACCTCCAGATGGGGCCCCTCCGCATGGCAACAATAGATGGACAAGGGCATGGAGGAGTACGAGGACATCTTCACCTCCTCCACAAGGGTGCCTCTGCACTATCAAGTCAAGCACTCCATTGATCTGACCCCTGGTGCATTGCTACTCAATGGACCAATTTTTCGATGCTCCATTCTAGAGAATGACGAAATCAAGAGGAAAATTTAGGAGTTATTGCAGAAAGGTCACATCTGTCTAAGTTCATCGCCTTGTGGGAGCCTAATCGTGTTGGTACAGAAGAAGGATGGAACTTGGAGACTGTGTATCGACTACCAAGCACTAAGCAAGATCATTGTCTGAAATAGGTACTCGATCCCACAGATTGATGACCTTCTACTCGATCCCACAGATTGATGACCTTCTAGACCAACCGAAGGGGCAATATACTTAAGCAAGATCAACTTGAAGTCTGACTATCACTAGGTACCAATCGAACCCTCTGATGTGTGGAAGACTGCCTTCAAAGCCAAGGAGGGCCTTTTCGAATGGTTGGTTATGCCTTTTGGGTTGAAAAATGCTCCTGCAACCTTCATGAGGTTAATGGATGACAACTTGCAATCATTCACCAACTCATTTGTAGTGGTATACTTGGATGACATCCTGATCTTCAGCCAGAGTTGGGAAGAGAACCTCCACCACATCCTATAGGTTCTCCAAACACTACGACAACACAAGTTGTGTGCCAATTTGGAGAAATGCAGTTTTGGAATGGCCCAGGTTTAATATCTGGGATACATTATTGATGAACGAGAGGTGCATGTGGATCCAGCCAAGATCCAAGTCATTCAGGATTGGCTAGCCCCAACCACACTAACATAGCTCCGTATCTTTCTGGGTCTTGCCAATTTCTACTGCATGTTCGTGTTTGGATTCTCTCGTATCACTTGGCCCTTGTGTTGAACAACAGAGGCCCCGCGTAATGGTTTTTGGGCTTAAAGCCTAGAAGTTAGGGAAATAATATTGTAAATCTTCAACATGCACGGAGCGCGAAATGTAATAGGTCGAGTCAAGGGGTTGTCCACCCAAAAATAATATAAAATAATAAAAATTAAGTCGGTCTGCCCATGGTCAGCGGACCATGGCAATGTATAAATAGAGTGAGACTCCAAGGGTAGAAGGCAATTTTTTTCGAGATTCGATCTAATGTGTTATGGGTTGGTGAAAGAAATCAGAGTCTGCATCTGTAAGTTTGAGACAAGGGAGTTAGTGGGTAGATAGAGGCTCCGGGGCTGTGTGTGTAGACTCCCGCAGCTGTGTGCACGGGGCAAAAATAAGGTTGTACTGAAAAGAAGATATTAATAAAGATAAGTTGTTTCTGAAATATTACAGATCTGTTGTATTCAGGTTTATGCATCTGTTATATGAATTTATATCCTTTTATGACTACGCACATTGGGTTTATGATTAAATGTTTTCTTAAAGACTATATAAGAAGATCAAATCTATAATAATTTCATTAATAAGAACATACACATGTACGGAGCCTGATACTAGAGTGGCGCAAGGCCACAGAACAGTTTGCAACCCCTCCAGACCACATCAAGGCATCCCAAGGGTGCGGAAACCTAGTTCCAGCACCCTCCCCTACTACCTCGGATGAGACTTGAGTCCACGCTCCGCAGACTGTTGCTGAAAGGGCCTATAGCTGCGGGATTTGTTCGGCTAAGAACTCTTCCAAACCTGGGTTAGGGCCCAATAAGCCAACAAATGGTTCCATTGCTAGGACTGGGATCTTCCTAAAGGATGTCTAATGTCAGGACGTTGAAACCCTACAAAGAAAGAGCCTGAGGATTGATTGGATCAGGAGCAGTACGAGTTCATAGTAGGTCTTAGCACACCGATGTGTAAACCAAAGGTTAAACATGACAAGCACGATCCAGTTAGCGGTATTCAAAGGAGCAAGAAACGAAGATCCAAAAAAATTTTGGTTCGTGGTAAGGGCAGTATGGGAAGCGCATGGAGTTATCGACAATAACATCAAAAAGGATAACCTGGTTAGTGCAGTGTAGGACCGTGTAATGACATGGTATATAAAGTACTCAAGCGATCACCCGAATGTGGGAACAGTGGAGATCCAAGCTGAATTGAAAAAAGAATTTAGCCGGCTGAAATCAGAGACACAGTCGATCATCAGGTTCAAGGAGATCGTGATGCTACTTGGTGAAACCCCATGGGTTCTAGATCAGAGATTGAAGGGTACAATCTGTGAGGCTAACATGATGTTGATGGATGCACAACACTGCGCGTGGTTTATGGCATCGTTGACACCACATATGAGGACGACATTGTCATAGCAAAAGATCTCAACCTAAGATGAAGCGTTGGAGACAGTGATGAGGTTGCATGAAACTCCAATACAGGACCCGGGGTTGGGAGTTCATCAAATCCATGTGCAGATACAAAACCTATGTTTAGAGATGCAGAGTTTAAGACAAGAAAAGGTGCCCTGGCTAGAGGCCCAGGAGAAAGTGTGGCGTATAAAATGTAGAAGCCAGGGCCACGATAAGGATCATTATCCGGTCTTTGTGAACTATGTGGCAACAAGGGGACCAACACCATTGTGACCAGAGGCACAAGCGGGGCCAAGCATGACACCCTCGCTCTAGTGCACAATATGTCAGGTGGGCGGAAAAACACAAACAATTGTCATCTACTACCAAAATTTAACCAAACCCCCCAGCAGCTATTTTGCAACTTTTGTAGATCGGTGGGCCACGAGAAGTAAGACTGCCGTAGTTATCAATTATTGATGGACCGGTCACTTGCCTACATAATGCAGACTAAAGAATGAGGTCAGGATCCACTCGCGGCGATAGTGCACAATGGGTTCCAAGGACTTGGACGATAATGGGGAGGAATGGGGCCAGGAAGGGGTCACGAGCAGCTAATCTTTTACAACTGCGGAGGACCAGGGCACTACGCATGGGATTGTACCAACCTGACCAGAATATCATGCCCCTACTGCGAGCAGTTTGATCATGAAATGATAGATTTCCCCACACTAATAGCACAGATTCGTGAGAAAAGGGAAGCACAACCTACAGCGATGCAGAACGTCTAGATGATGAGGTCCGAGCTGCGCGAGGAAGACCCGAATGTGAACATGATGCTCAGAAGTGGCACAACCACAGAGGAGGATAAGGGGAAACTAACCAAGGAAGACGCATGGGTTCACAAGGAGACATGTCTGGAAGCTAGGAAGAGCTTCGTGGAGGTCTCTACCCCAGGTAGTAAGGATCAACCCAAGCCGGAAAGGGATCCCTCGATGCTAACTACCTTTTTAGAGACATGCATGAAATTGCTTCATGACAATAGGGCGGTTAAAGGATTACAAGAGTTGATAACTAGGTGCGCAGGGTCGAGTGAACCTTGCATGGTCTGAAAATTGGGAAAACATGCTTCGCATACTGGGCGGGAAATGTGATTAACGACGCATATTGGTAATTATGAGATGGATCAGGTCATTATGGACTTAGGTTCAGATGCAAATGTACTACCTAAACAGACTTGGTAGCGCATGGGCAAGCCCACACTACAATGGTCTTCTATTCAATTGTGGATGGCGAACCAATAGAAGATCCTACCCATGGGAAGACTGCAAGGAATTACAGTAGATATAGAAGGTGCGAGCACCTGAACAGACTTTAAGGTAATAGAAATCGTGGATGAAAGTAGCCCTTACCCTGTGTTGTTAGGGATAGACTAGGCCACCGATATGAATGGGGTTATTAATTTAAAGAAGCAGAAAATGACTTTTGAGAAGAAGTCACTCCACGTGGTCATTCTGCTAGACCCGACTGAAGGACCGCTTTACACTGAACCCGTGCGCGACGAAGGAAGTGATGATGAACTACATTATATCTACAAGATTACTGCACAAAATCAAGATTGGGTCAATCCAACTTTGGAAGGAAGAATATCATGGGGGCATGCAGAGTCCTGCACCGAAGATTTAGATGAGGAAGACGAGTGGTGGCATAATCAGTTGAACGGAGTAACCACGTTAAACTGCAATATGATGACTATGCCTTTATATTGCATCAGAGCTCAGAATCATGAACGGTTGATGTATGATGGGCTGACAGTAATAGATGAATTCCTTACCAAGTTTGAAAGTGCGGTACTAGAGCACCAACGTTTTGATGCGTTGAGATGGGCATTGCATTCAACCCCTGCGCATTAGTGGGGCACACATGAAGGAACCTTCGAAGATTGGCGTAGCTGCAGGCGCATGATGTAGATAAGATTTGGGAATTTAGAATTATGAATAACTAAGAAATACGATGGACATGATGACCCACGCATACACCTTACTAGATGGGTCCAAGCCTATGGAGAAGAGCCTTAACCGGAGTGGGTACACTTATTTTATCATACCCTGGATGTCATTCCAAGGAACTGGTACACCAAAACAGAGCTCCGACATGGTACAGGCGAATGGGATATCTTGCACGAAGGATTTTTATTAACATTCTTATTTGAGGACCAATGGATGGACACCGTTGACGATGCGTTGCAAGTAGTAAAGGCCGCCATTTTCAAAGTACCATTGGAACCAAAAGAAATAGTGCAGACAGAATGGTCACACCAGCTGAGCCGGGCCCTTGAATGTTACAACGTATAGATCGAAGATGATGAGGATGATCCTAGAAACATCAATATTCTAGAAACAAAGGGGAGTCAAGAGGTGCGCAGACCAACAATCGAGGACCCCAACATCACCGCGCCGCTGAAAATGAAACAAGTGAACATTGGCACAGAGGAGGAACCTAAGTATTCAACCCTTAGGGACTATTGGGATGATGCAACGGTGGAAAAGGTTTTCGAGTTACTTCGCAAATATCAAGATTTATTCCCGACCAAAATCATGGATCTAAAAGGAATCCTCGATGACCTGGGGATGATGAAGATAACTCTGAAGCCGGATGCAAAGCCACTCAAGAAGTGGCCCTATCTGTTGAATCCAAAATATAAAGCAAAGTTCCGCGAACAACTGGATAAAATTCTTGTAGCAGGAATAATTGAACCAGTAGAGGAATCCGACTGGGTAAGCCCTATGGTTGTACAGGAGAAAAAACAGAAGGGAGAAATTTGCATTTGTGTGGATCTCAGGAAGCTCAATGATCCATGTGTTAACGATCCATTCTCAACACCATTTACGAATGAAGTCCTGGAAAATGTTGGGGACAAGAACCCTACTCCTTTACGGATGGGTTCTCGGGGTACCACCAGATCAAGATTGCGCCAGAGGATAGGAGTAAAACAATGTTTGCTACCGAATGGGGTTGTTTTTAGTATACAGTGATTCCATTTGGACTAAAGAACATGTCGGCGATATTCTCACGCATTGTGGTAGTTGCATTCAAGGAATTTATACACAATTTCTTAGAGGTATATCTTGATGATTGGACCGTATTTGGGTTGGTTAAGAAACATACCGCGAGCTTACGGTTAATGTTGGATACTTGCCGATGGCACCAGATTGCACTAAATATAAAGAAGTGTACTTTCCTTGTTCCCTTTGGGAACGTGCTCGGCCATGTGGTCTATAAGCAAGGCCTGATGGTAGACCCAACAAAAATTGTTTTCATACTCAATCTGCAAGTGCTGCGAAGTGTCAAGCAGTTGCGCACCACGTTGGGACACACTGGTTACTATCGAAAGTTCATCAAGAGCTACACGCAGATCATGGCACCAATGGAACATTTGTTGAAGAAGGACGCTACTTATTGTTGGAATGAGGAATGTAACAAAATTCTGGAAATTCTCAAAAAAAAAATGGCATCAACTCCTATATTGGTCTTTCCAAAATGGAACATTGAATTTCACGTGCATGTTGACACATCATGTATCGCGTTGGGTGTGGTACTCACTCAAGAAGGAGCGGAGGAAATTGATCACCCGATTGCATTCGCAAGTCAATGATTGTCAAAAGCTAAGAAGAACTACTCCACTACTGAGCATGAGGGATTGGCAATGGTATACGTGCTCCAGAAATATCGCCACTATCTACTCAGAGGACACTTTAAGATGTATACTGACCACTCTGCGCTAAAATACCTAGTGAATAAGCCTGTGTTGGGGGGGCGCATTTGTCGGCCATTGCTATTATTTCAAGAATATGACTTCGAAGTCTTCGTAAAGCCAGGACGTCTAAACGCAGGCCCAGATCATCTGTCCCAAATTGAGAACAGTGAAGAGCCCACAAATTTAGAGGAAGGACTACCGGATGCACAGCTGTATGCAATGTGCATCGCGGATGGCTACTTTGAGGATATAATCCACTTCTTAACCACAAGAACTGCACCGCAAGGATATTCTGTTCAGAAAAAGAAATAATTGGTGATACGCGCAGCAAACTTTACTGTTATTGTAGGGCATCTTTACAAAATGGCAACAATGAAATATTACATAGATATGTACCTGAATTCTAGCGAGGACAGATCCTGGCCGAAACACATTGGGTGGTTGTTGGAGGACATTATGCGGGTGTACCACAACAAAAAAGATTTCGTGCCGGACTATGGTGGCCAACTCTACATCAAGACTCGAAAGCGTACAGTTGGGTCTGCGACATATGCCAATGGACTAGGAAACCATCACAGAGGGATGAAATGCCGCTCAAGCCACAGATGACGCTGCAACCGTTCAAGAAATGGGTGATCAATTTTAAGGGGCCTATCTCACCTCTAGGAAAGACAGGGGCGTATTATATCATCACGGTGATAGAATACTTGACCTGATGGGTGAAAGCACAGTTGGTTAAAGACTGCACGATCGCTACAACTGCGAAATTCTTGTTCGAGAATGTGTTAACGTGATTTGGATGTCCAAAAATCCTAATGAGTGACCATGGAACGCATTTCCTAAATGAGACTATCAGCACACTCACTGAGGAATTTCAGATATACCATCAAATGAGTACGCCATACCATCCTCAAGAAAATGGGACCGTTGAAGCATTTAACAAAATTTTGGAGATAGCGTTGACTAAGGTATGTAATGCGCAGCGAAACGATTGTGATTTGAGCATATCTGTTGTGCTATGGTCACACCGAACAACGTGCAAGAAGTTGACAAGCCAGACACCTTTTCAGTTAGTCTATGGCAAGGAAGTCATCATGCCAATGGAATACATTGTACCTAGTTTACGAATAGCAGTGGCGAAAAGCATGGCAGACCGCGGAGCTTTAGAAGATAGGATCGCTCAATTGGAGGAACTTGAGGAGGAGCGATTTCTGGCAGGATTCCATCAGCAAGTACAGAAGCAGTGAGAAAAATATTGGCATGATCACCATATCAAGATGCACACATTCAAAGAAAATGATCTAGTATTACTATATGATAGAAAGTTCGAGAAACTCCCTGGAAAACTCCGAATGCATTGGTTGGGACCCTATGTAGTCAAAGAAGTCACAGATGGAGGCACAGTCTAGATTTCCAAGTTGAATGGGGAGCCTTTCCCAGGTAAAGTAAATGGAATTCACCTAAAGCTCTACACGAGTGGGCCAACCGCATGACAGTCTCACCGCCCCAGGCAGTTGAAAGAGAGCGCGAGACGTTAAAGCAATCTGTGGGGGAGCTGTGCGACAATCAGGGGATGCGCATAATTTGTATACAGTCATGGTTGCATGGAATGGGTTGCGTTATTTCATGGACAATCAGAGAGGTGACCATTAATGACACTATTCATGACAAGATGTCTGAGTTATGGCAAAATGGAGCGAGCGACAGGCAATTAAGAGATGGGATACGAGTCAAATCTAGAACGATCTACCACAGGCTTAATGTTATGGCACCAAAAAAGGAGGGAACCAAGAAATTTGAATTTTGAAATGCTTATAAATCACAGGGGGCATCCATCGAATGAGCTGCACTTCTGAGAAAAGTAAGCTATTTTGCCTTCCCACCGCTATGGAACTATTCATTATCTCCGCTCAAGGAGTAAGCCCGAGGGTTGTGATATGGCCAATGGAGATGCAGACTTTTTGAATAGTATGGTGTTGACGATTTTGGGCACCGCGCAGAGTTCAACATCGATGGTCGGGGATGTGCCAGAAATTTTTAGACATAAAGCAGAACTGGTCCAGATGCCACTATCTAACCCATGGCCTGGCCGGCGAACCATCAAAGATAAGGAAAATCCTATAAATACAGGGCCAAAAGATGGAATTACAATTAATAGTTCATCTCTTACACACCTTGAAGATTGGGATCTCACAGATAACAACATTGTCTTGCAAAATGGCAACACACGCTGCAGAAGACAGTGCATATAGGCGATGAGAAATTGGAGACTTGCTGCGTTAGCACGAAAAATTCCTGTACGTGGCACCCTAGCTAGAGCTAAAATCCTATGAGGGGGTGCTCTGTGTTAACTGAGTAGAGTAGAATGAGCATCATCGGTTGTGCGAATTAGTGAAGGCAATGGAGCCGGATCTAGCAGAAGAGTTGCAGGAGATAAAGAGGGAGCAGCAGCACGAATGGTGTCACTCACATGGATGGTGGATTGTGAAGCCTAGGTAGCGTGTATCGCCGCACCGACGAGTGACTTGGGATGAGTAACGATGATTGTGTTGGGGTCCTGTTGGGTAGCAGAGGCCCCGCTTAATGGTTTTTGGGCTTAAAGCCTAGAAGTTAGGGAAATAATATTGTAAATCTCCAACATGCGCGGAGTGCGAAATGTAATAGGTTGAGTCAAGGGGTTGTTCGCCCAAAAATAATATAGAATAATAAAAGATAAGTCAGTCTGCCCATGGTCCGCAGACCATGGGAATGTATGAATAGAGCGAGGCTCTAAAGGTAGAAGGTAGTTTTTTTCGGGATTCGATCTAATGTGTTATGGGTTGGTGAAAGAAATCAGAGTCTGCGTTTGTAAGTTCGAGACAAGGGAGTTAGTGGGTAGATAGAGGCTCTGCAGCTGTGTGCACGGAGGCGTGATAGAGTCTGCAGCTAGTGTGCAGACCCGCAGTTGTGTGCACAAGGCAGAAAGAAGGTTGTACTGAAAAGAAGATATTAATAAAGATAAATTGTTTCTGAAATATTTTGGATCTGTTGTATTCAGGTTTATGCATATGTGATATGAATTTATATCCTTTTATGACTACGTACACTGGGTTTATGATTAAATGTTTGCTTAAAGATTGTATAAGAAGATCAGATCTATAATAATTTCATTAATAAGAATGTACACCTGCATGGACCTACGTGGAACTTGATACTAGAGTGGCGCAAGGACACATAATGGTTCGCAACCCCTCCAAACCACATCAAGACATCTCAAGGATGTGGAAACCTGGTTCCAGCACCCTCCCCTACTACCTTGGGTGAGACCTCAGTTCGCGCTCCGCAAACTATTTCCAAAAGGGCTGGTAGCTGCGTGATTTGTTTGGCTAAGAACTCTTCTGAACCTGGGTTAGGGCCCAATAAGCCAACACCTTGATTCAAGTCACCAAGGGAGGAGCGAAAGCAAAATTATTTTGCTCTGAATCTCAACAGAAGGCATTTGCAGATTTGAAACATCACCTCTGCTCTGCACTAGTGATCACTCTACCAAACTTGCAACAACCATTTGAGGTCGAGACAATGCCTTTGACTATGCTATTGGGGCAGTCCTTACTCAACAGGGGCATCCAGTGGCATATCACAGTGAGACACTTTTAGTCACAGTATGGAAGTATACCACTTATAAAAAAGAGATGTATTCCATTATGCAGGCTTGCCGACAATGGAAGCATTACATTTTGGGGAAGTAAATGATCATTCACACAGACCACCGAACCCTATAGTTCATACAGATGCAAGGGAAGTTGCAGAATGATCGCCATCAAAAGTGGTCCACATACCTGCAACAGTTCCATTTGAATATCAAGTATAAGAAGGGTAGCACCAATAATGTTGCAGACTGCCTCAGCTGACCACCGATCATGACGTTAACCACCGTACTCAACTCTTATGGGCACAAGACTTCTGATTTGCCACTTCTCTATAAAAGTGACCCAGAGTTCAGCAACACATACCAAATGCCCTTGGAGGGTCGGCAAGTTCCATATTTTCACCTCCAGGATGCCCTGCTATGCCACCTCAGACACCTTTGTGTTCCTTCAAGCGAGCGAGCCAAGATGATTTGGGGAGCACACTATCATCGCGTTGTGATAGTGTACTTTGATACCAAATGTTATGAAACCAGCTCACAAAAAGATAGAAAAGATATATGAATGCCTTAGAAACAAGCCTCTTCAAGGGGGCAACCTCCTTTACATTACACAAATGAACAATTCTTAGATGATACAAATGACAAGACCTCCTTTTTATATATAGGATTCTAAGGGGTCATAATATAATCAGAGCTGACATAACAATAATAATGTAAGGGCACAATAATAACAATAGTGGGCTTCTATGGGGCACAATAGTAACAATATGGGCACTACATGGGTACATCAATATAATAAGGGGGTTGTCCTAATAAAAATAATGGGTTACACTAGTAGTATAGGGGCCTAACAATTCCACTTGGACCCCCACCATTATTTTTTTCAGTTTTTCAGTTTCCTTAATTGTAGCACAATTTACTATTTTTAGCAGTTTTTTGGGTCCTAAACATCCGGAGCCATTTTTAGGCCCTAAACAATGTTTTTTTGGAAATCTACCACCAGTGATTTTTTTCCTACAATCATTTTTTTTGTCATAGTCCTCAAAGAGATCTTTCCAATAGGTTATCATGCGCGTCAAACGGAGATAATATGACCAAGTCGCGACCCCGGGAAGTTGGTTGTCCAACTCACCCCAACAGGGCCCATAAACTCTTGGTGTTACATATCCTCGGGTTAGGGTTTTGGTTGTTTAGGATTTTCTCTTATTGTTCAATAATAAAATGCCCTTGAGCCTCATTGTAACGTAGTTCAAAGGCATATAGCCACCACATCTCTTCTCAGAGATAAGCTACCATCGCCCAAGCTAGTCTTATCTCCATTCTGTTTGTAAGCATATTCAGTATTTGATATTAATGAAATGAAGTGTTATTTCTACTGCATCATTATATTTATGGCTATATATGTAATCTGTTGTGTTCCTGTTTAAATTCGGATCAAAACATTAAATCAAACTTACCTTTGTGGTGGTATTTTCATCATGACATCTGCTTGTTTTCATATCAACATCCTGCATACATATTGACACATTTCCAAAAAGATATTACATGTCAAGGGTCATCTTCCTTTCCATACTTCTTCAGAGTGTTCATACATTTTCTATGGAGATGTCATGGTTAATTCTTATAGTTATCAAATGTTGATTTCATTTTCTATGTGACAATATTTGTGTCTTTCACAATCTCTCCTTACTTTCTTCACATATTGCTTCTCAAGAACTTCCATTCATAGTTCCTTCATTTTTATCAACTATGACCTCATATTTATGTTGATTTCATTTAGTAAATATGTGAACCATGCCTTTATGCATCCTTCCAAAGGAGGAGATCCCTTTCTCTTAATCATGCTCATGAGGTGGAGCATTTATCCAACTATTTGCAACTATATGACATGACCCAAATTTATCAAATACAACATAAATACTTCATCTCTTCCTATTAGTCATCTATACTTCCTTCAAAAACTTCCTTGGTTGAAAGAAGTTCAATCACTTTGACCTACTTCACTTCTTTTGACATCATACCATCATTCCATGAATCCCATACAAGGTGGAATTCTCGGCGAGACACTTGCTTCTTCCAGTAGGTGAACCTTCTGATGAATACTCCAACTGGAGGATCTTGATCATCGTCATCCTGAAAGTGTTCCTTTTTTAATGATGTATGATAAGATCTATACTAGATAACTTTCTTTTTCCATAAGTACTACTTATGCTTATAATGAGGTTACCAAGAGCTACATCCTTGTATAGGTGATAACCATAGACTTCTATTTCACCTATCTTTCATGATTCTTTATGATGATGACATGAGCTCTTGCTTTCAATCATATGCTTCTACGATGTCATCTCCTAACATGATGCATCCTATCATGATTCTAATGATTCCTACCATGATAGTTATACTTTACAATAGAAAACTTGAAACATAAACTTGAAAATAACTAGGTGAGGAATACTATCTCAATCATAGTAGAGATATTTTACTTCCTTGGATTTCAAATTTTCACATTCATCCACTTCTTCAGTGATATGGGCATCTTCCCTTCCTATTTTTTTGTTTTCCTTCTTGAGCTTTGGAAAATATGTCTTGTAATTCCCATATTCATGAAAACCATAACAATGAACCTTTGACATGTTCTTCTTCTTTTTTTGAGGACCAAGCTTCCCAAGCTTCCCTTTTCTTCTAGCCATGGCAGCAAATGCTTGAGCTTGCTCGCTTGATCCTACATTGATTTTTTCCTTTGATCTAATTTATTCGATTTTGCATAATGACCATAGTTCATTGAATGGAGTAGCTTCCTTCTTCCCATAGATTCTTGATGCAAAGTTGCCCCATTCCTCTTGGTATAACATTGAGCACTATGGTAGTCATTTCCTTGTCAAACATTATTTCTCCCAAATGTTGGAGTTGGTCTCTTAATTCTGTCACCCTCATGAAGTATGAGGTTATGGTGAGAGTTTCTCATTCAGTAGAGAGATAAGTTATTATTTTGCGGGTTGTGCTCAGAGTTGGAGCAAGCAATTGTAATAGTTTCTATATTCAACTAATTAATGAAAAGAGGCTTGAGGGGCTTTTCCAAGTTAGGTTCCACTAGAAATCACTATGTACCTATGGTTTTTCTTGTTACATGTCTATGCATGTTGTTCTAAATTGTGATTTCCATTCCACGGATCAGTAGAGTAGAATTGTGTCTCTTTTTTTTTTCTTTTCAGTTTGAAATCTTGAGCAGTTGTAATTTCTATAAAATTTCTACATGAATTTATGTTATCTTCTTAAATTATTTTTAGATTATTTTCATCAACCAATTATATAGAGTAAAAACAATATATACAATAGACACAAGAATTAGGCTCCAAGCTAGGTGTTAGCACTTGAAATTTCACCTCAGGCTGAGACAGGTAAACCTCAAGGCTACATCAAACCATTTAGCCTCGTGGCTAGCCCTACGGGGCAGGAGAAGGCTCTCTCCGGTCTATCTCGTAAAATCTCCAATAGATGAGAAGAACAATAAGGTAACACTGATATTAGGCTAGTAAACTGATCAGAAAGATTGATTTTGGGGTTTTTGGGTTTTTGGTGGCAAATTGAGGAGAGGGCAATTTTGGGTGTGGGGATTGGACACAGTTTCTGCAGGGGGTTCTTTGGGACGAGGTAGGAGACAATATTGATGCCTTTGATTGAGGTGGATGATTAGGAATGACAGGTGATGAGTTAAGGAGAGCAAACAATAACTTTTAATTCTCCTTAAACAGTAGAAAACATTGAAATTAAAAAAACTTAAAAGCAGAGCATGACAGTCATGAATTCTTACTTTAACACTTCGTTTGCTTAATGTATAGAAGGAAAAGAAAGGAAATGATTCACATAACACACTTACAGGTACATAGAGAAACACACCATCAATACATGTAACCACAAGAATCCCAAAAAGGGTTGCAAAACCCTGGTCTTCCTTAGCCAAAAATGCAGAGATACAGTGAAATAATACAATGATAGCTTCTCCCTCAAGAGTCCAACCATGAAAATGAGCAAAAAAGTACATAATATAGATGATCTAACCTCTTTCCCTGCCTCCATGGGTCAAGCTCACTATCCTAGGAGCTGTTTCAACCACTTCTAAATTAAGCACTACAAACTAGGCAATGAAAACAACTTGCCTCTATAAACTTGGAAACCAATTCATTCATTTAATTTTTACCCTTTTCATCAATGAATCTTCTAGAAGAGTTACATATGGGTAAAAGTGTCTAAAAAGTACCATAATTACATCAAAGAGAATCATCATTCACCTCAAAAACTCAAACTGAGTCAAATCTACGTTTTCTGGGCTGTACAATGCATTTCTGGACAATTTTGCCTGGCGGGTCACGCCCCCCTGCCTGACGGGTCGCGCCCCTTTGGATCCATGTTTGTGGAACTTGCAGGTGGCCAAATTGAGCAAAAGTGGGCTTGTTGGAAAGGTCTGTGAGTCTACCTTTCAACCCCATTGGAATGTTTGAATTTGGAGTTCATTTGCCTTGTCAAAAAAACAATTCTCCCAAGACAGCTTTCTGAAGTTCAAAAAAGTGGCAAAAAGTCAAATTTTGCATGTTTTTTGACTTTCTGGAGGCCCAAAACTTCACAAAATCTCATGTCCATCCATGAGCATATGTAACCTTTCATGACAAATCTGGAAATGCTGAGTTTTTGTCAAATGGAGTTGTCGGGACGAAGGGTCTCACCGGGGGTGAGACCCGTTAATGAGCAAAAACCTGTAAATTGCCAAAAAAATTCCAAAATTACCCAAAATGTTCAAAGTTTCTTGGGATTTGTGCTGTGGCTGAGCTATTTAGTGCTATTATCCTTCAAGGAAGCCTCGGCCAAGATACGGAGGGGATCGGGCCTTTTTCTCCGTTTTAGTGCTTTTGCCAACCGCCTTTGAAGCACCTTCATCTTTGCTTTGCACACGTGCATCCGCGCCCAATAATGATTTTTCATGTTCCTCAGCAGTTTTTTATTTTGATTGGCCTTATCTAATAGCCTTTTCAAATGAGCATTGTCCCAAATAAGCATAGATTCTTGATCTATGGGTCTCAAGTCACCAGGTCTCCTACGAGCCAATTCCCGGTCTTCACGAATCTTCTGCAGCTCATATAGCTTGTGCTCATCCTCCAACTGTTTGTTTCGCTGCTCTAAATAGTTAATTATCCATTTTTCCATCAACAATTTCATGTGCAACGACTTATTCTCAATCCTTTTCTCTCGGATGATATCCTTGAGCTCTGTGCTAGGAGAACCGACGTCAAGATCAATAACTGGATCACCTGACAATGTCTCCTCAATCATGGGCTGCTTCCCCCTCTCTGATACCTGTGCTGCTGTCAGAAACGAGGCCCCTTCCACCTGGTGTGGAGATAACACTCGTGGTGCTGATGAAGAAGGCGAGACCCCTTCCACCTGGCGTGGAGAAAGTAC